>JAOXYI010185307.1:0-11276 GCA_028566495.1 Lithophaga antillarum | reverse complement strand
GATGCATTTTAAAGAAAATTGGAGATCGTGCATTTCCTAGATATTTTGATGCTTACAGAGAATGTCTCTTAATATTACACTTTGAGCTTGGTTTAGATGTAACTGAAAAGAAATTCAAGGGAAAGCCACTACTGAATGTAAATGCTGAATCATTCACTGATTTGTTTCTTATTCTATTTTTATAAATGGTCTATATTATGTATTAAAAATTATTTCCTTGTAGTGAGAAATTACTGTATTTTAAAGCAACTGCCTCTATTACTGTATTATAATACTGCCAGCCAACAATTGTGATGCCGCCAGTAATTCTTCACATTTCAACAAGTGTTATTAGATATATGCACTTTTTTAATATTAGAAGTAAAAAAATGTCTACAAAACAAATACAGTTCGTTTCTAAGAAAAAGGTAGGTGTTCAGGATGGAATATATTCAGTAGTTATATAACTCAGCAAAAAGTAGGTGTTCAGGATGGAATACATTCATGGCTTTGTATGACTCATATTTCATCTTTTTGTGTACCGCTAGGATTATAAGCAAAGAATATACAAAATCCCTTGCAAGGCAACAAAACAATTCAAGTAGCTTTAAAAAAAAAACAGAAAATGAAAAATTGGGACAACAATGCTCCTCACACAAAAAGTAAGTCTAGGTTATCATGTTTCAAGTCTGGAACCATTTTTATCTCTATTTTGTTAATAATGCAAGAATGAGCGAGTGAATAATTGCTGTTTAACACCGATTCAGCTACACTGTAGCAAGCTGACACACAAAACACAAGTCTGTATCTCAATATCAAATGATTTAATAACTGATTAAATCTGAATGGAATTCATCATATCATTAGTTTACACAATCATACATACATGTAATCATCATTCATAACCAAACCCTGTATACACAATATTATATTTTTACATAACTTAATATAAAAGTCTACTATCCTTGTACAAAAATCATGTTTTTTTTTCTATTTCCTGCACACTAAAACCTCTCACAAATAAATCATTTAACTTTTATCAACCACACAAACTTTTTAATTTCATCAATGTCAAGCTAAATCGTTGACCAGCACATGACAACACAAAATACTCCACTTCTTCAATCACTAAAATGGTAGCCTGTTGACATTTAATGGGCATAGCTGCTTTCTGCTGTAAAAGGAGTAGTTCCATGAAGGGCACATTTTGGCCCTAAAAATAAAGTATGTAATATGACAATATAATAAATGTTTTTGACCTCTTAAGATATTCACTTTTAGTGATCAAAACAATTTATGAATATATTTTTCACCGGTTAGAATGAAATGACCTTTAACAATTAGGCCAAATTTCAATTTTACCCAAAATTGACCATTTTTTGAAATTTCAGCTGTATTTTCCTAATAGAAAACATTGGCTGCACTCCTCGATCCAGTATTTTGAGGTGACAAATATGTTTTTTGAATCAATACACATTTTTTAGTAAGAATAGTTTAGATCTAGGAATGCGGCAAATGTTTTCTAGAAGAAAAACGGGTAAAAATACTCAAAAATCATACAAAACATGGATTTTCATAATAAATAATAAAGTTACGTGCCAAAAAGTACCAGTTTTGCATTTAGTTATATCCTAAATTCATATTTTCAGTTATCTATTATGTTTTTATACTTAACATAATTTTTGCCAAAATTTAGGGCCACTTAAGACCCTTTCCAAACCTACTCCTTTCATACATACAAATCCATGTGATCCAAGTAAACAAAATACAAGCCAATGCAATCCAAATGAACAACATATTTTTTTTACCATGATCAGTTTACTGTTTGAATATCTTAGATCATTGTGTGCTATGTCCTTCATAAATTACAGTCAAAGTGTTTGAAGAAAATGGAGAGTATGTATGTATTTTAAAAGACAATTCAGCAGAGTATAAATGTTTATCTGTTTCCATCGACTATCTACAGATTAGTGATTAAATTAAATGGCCCGGTCCTGTATTGAGGTCAAAAAGTGACCAGTTTTCATTATGAATCATCCTTTGAGTGAAACATGCTTTCTATTAGACTTACTATAACTACTCATTTAAAATCAATCATGAATCTATTCTAATACTTTGTGCACTATCACCATTATTGTGTGGCATTCACATTAAAGTGTGAAATAAAATATTGTGGGTTGGGTTGCTGAGGTTTATCATCTGTTTTAGCAATTTTTAGCTATATCCTGACTACCAGACTTGCTGGGGAAGAAGAGCCCGGACAGTTGTCCAGCTGAATCGGTGAAACCCCCGATCTTGGGTAGGTGTCTAGAAACCTTACCACATGAAGCCAGGCGAGCAGAACTCAAACCCAAGACAGTGATGTTAGGTCTATGGTTATGAGTCAGCAAACTTAACCACTCAGCCACCCCAAATAACATGGTAAAGAAAAGTCTTGTATTTCCTTAGTAAATACCAAGACAGATTAAACAACTACAGCAACCAACCCAAAAGACTGAGAAGATTAAGGCTACATCGAAATACAAGACATTACCTTATTATTAGTACTGCTGGATTTGATTAATATTAAGTAGATATGAGTGTAAAAACTATTAAAACAATTGTAATTATTTACTGTAATGAAAGACGAACCGTAATAACAGTCCCAATTATCTAGCACATTTTACAACTAATCATAAAAATACCTATTTTCTGCACGTATACCTTTCATCACCCAAAAATTATATAATGACATGAGAACAATTTTTCATATGGAACATTTACTCTAAAAAATACTCAGCAAAACAAGGGATTCTGTGAACTATACTAATACCCCCATGACCCACTGAACCTATTTATTGCAAAATGAATAAGTAGCCATTTGAAAGATTTCAAATCCTAAAAAAATATATTCCACTAAACTATACTGCATACTTTAAAATGTGTTGAAGTTTACTGAAATTCCATACAATGGTTAAAGAGGAGTACTGCATACAATATGGGATGCCTTAGCCTATACATGTAAAATGGCTACTTCCCTTGTTTAATGAAAGTTTTCATTATGGAAAAAAATAAACATATGGTGCATAACTACACCTCATAATGAAGAATGTGTTGAAGTTCTGTGAAATTCCATGTAGTGGTTGAGGAGGAGTAGTGGATAAAATATGGGACCCCCCCTCACCTAGATCCTAAGTACATGTAAAATGGCTATTTTCTGGACAAATTTGAATTTTGACAAAAATTAAATACATGGTACACAACTTCACTTCATACTGAAGAATGTATTAAAGTGTCATGAAATTCCATGCAGTGGTCTAGGAGGAGTAGTGGATACAAAAAACTGGTTACAGACAGACAGACAGAAAACTGATCACTATACCCGCATTCACCGGGGGTATTAAAATAAAAACAACCCTACCAACATTCGTACATTCAATAAATATTTCTGTCAATCTTTGTTATTGCAGCTTATCCAGTTTCAACTATCATTTTTACATACAGCTAACTGTTCAATAATTAACAACACATTAAGCAAAATTCTTCATAAAATTTAAAATCAAACTATATAACACAAACTATAAAATTACAAAATGATAAGCATGTTCCCTCAGTTCCCACAGAATACCTGTAACGTCACCTGACAAAAAAGATCTAGAATATAGATGATGTTATCTTATAATGCCACTCAATAAAAATGAAGCAACAGTAATATAATCCATTATTCTGATCTTGTGAACATATTTTTAAAACCTTTTTAATGACAATGTCACTATCATTATACCATGGAACAGAGAAAGCTCAAGCTAGTCGTCATCATAAAATCTGGTTAAAATAGTTTTCTAAATACCTAATTTTTAGCAAAATTTGCTCTCTTATAATCAACTAAAGAAATCTTTTACCACTGTGATTGAAATGAACAATTTCTTTTTGAGAAAAAGTGTATACACATGTTCATAAACACCAATATCTAAAATGGTAAGAAAGCATGCTAAAGCCAGCACCATTAATTATGCATGAAATGTGAATATTTTAAATAAATCTTCTATCTAATGACAAATTTGCTTGATTATAATTGTTTAATGCATTTTGTATTTTTTTTTGTGGGTTTTTCTTTATAATGTCTTTCATGCAAGATATATTACCAACAGATGGGCTCATTAAGTTGCAATAAAATATGAGGTTCGTCAGATAGAAATCGACCTTATGCAGCTTCATACATGTACATGTAGTGTACTGTAGTTGACGTTGATAAAATTTTTAAAATGACATTCTACATTGTCTTTTTGTGTTAATTTTTCAAACAGCATTGCTGACAATCGATATCAACTGTTCTTATTGTTGCTTAAGCTAAGTTTCATGTCATCTACCAGAGAGAGCAGCGTACCTGTACATAGTTATAAGTAATCTGCGTAAGGTTGATTTCTATCCGACACAGCTCATATGTAAAGTGAAAATAGAAAAAGAAGTTGTATAATTGCATCTCTTTGTGTGTTTTCTCAATGTTTCAGAGGTAAAAATGTAGAAGAAATACAGAAGTATAATTTTTGAATGCATGTGAACTATAAAGACTTGTTATTCTTGTACAGTGTTCCCTTACTTTACAGTCCATCTATAATCTGCAAACCTCACTTACTGCCAAAAATTTCCTTTGTCTCCTCCTACAGAAGCAACACAGTTCTCATATAAAGTCATCCTTCCATTTGTTGCCATCATCACATATCACCGAAATATACATGTAGCAATGTCCAGATGGCTGTGATATAACAAGAGGCCACTGTATAAAGTCTCATTAATTAAAGTTATGAAATGTTTATGCTATCAAGTGGAAAAGAAATGATTATACAGCAACAGATACTCTGTGTTGGAGATTTACTTACAGATTCTCAAAAGGTTTCCACCAAATTATATCTATTTCTATATATTATTTCCACTTTAACCATGTGCCTTAGCAAATATGATAATTATAATTACAAAAGTGCAACTTTGTCGATGTATACAAATACACTAAAATATTTAACAACAAATTTCTATTCTCACATACATAAAATATCAAAATAACATTGTATCAGTAATCAGTGTATTTATAATCATATATGGTATTAATCTACATCTTATTATGTATTGGGACTAAAGCACTGATAATGAAACCTAGTAATTCCTGAATAGTCCTTTAATTATTTTTTTTATATTGCAATTTCTCCTGAAAATTACAGACATTAATGATATAATGTACTCAACAAATAATTGCTTTTATACATGATTCATAGTCCAACATGTTTAATTTACTGAACCAATCATTAACAACAAGAAACATCACGGTTCTTCCATCAAGACACAGTTTTACAAATTTGCTCCAACAATTTACAATAATATATTATATAATCTATTAAATCACATAACTTGTCAATTTAAATACCCATTTTTGCATCAATAACATAGCATATGTAACAGATTTCATCTGTGGAAACTGATTTCCAGAATTCATTCACAGCAATATACAACTTAATACATACAATATGTTCAATTATTCTGTAACTTGTGCAAAATGAACAGTTCTTGACAAAATCACTCATATACAATGGTTAATTCATGGACTATAAGGTCACATTATGCATATTGGTTTTGACAAAAATAATTCTGGAAATATTATATTAGGATGGAATTCAGACAGCAGGTCTGATTTGTCTTTTTTTCAGAAGTTGTACCACACATACAAACACATAGTAACAAGTAATGTTAGATAATCAGGAACTCCAATTACCTGTCTTGAGAAATACAAACTTTACCAGTATATTAAAAATCAGCTGCTTTTGAACAAGTTAAATTTTAACTTGAGGAGATATTCATGAAATAATTACAGAGCACCAAACCACAAAACAAGATATTACAAAATTTTCACATCACCTTATATAAAAATTACTTTTTCATTAAGAATGAATATCTGCAGTATCTCTTATCTAAAATTCATCTTAACATGTTACAAAAAGATAGGGCATAGTATGGTACCTTAGTTTACAGAATTTTACACTAGTACATGACACAACTAACCAAAATCCTGATAAGGAAAATGGTCAGACCAGCTGGGAATAAGATTCTAAACATAGGTTGAAGGGTTCAAATCAAGTTTCAACAGCTGAACAATATCAGCACAAAATTAGTTCCATCCTTCAGTCATGTCAACTTTCAAGATACCACTAAAATCCTTAAATAGTGTTCTCTCCTCTAGCACTTCTTATAGCACTGTAGTCAGAATTATTACAACTTCAAAAAACATCTAATTCTCTTACTTGTACTCTAATTTACATTGCCGTTTTTGTATTCCATTTTTAAGATGGTATGTAACATATCATCTTTAAAAATGGAATGCAAAAATAATGTTCTAAAAATTTGTTATGATTTTACTGCTCCTTAGTGAAAATTAAACCCCAAGTCTGAAATTCTAGTTTACAGGAGAAAATTACGTATATCACTGTGTAAAAGTATCCATGTGAACACTGCTATACATTCTATCAGTAATGCTAATTAGCCTCATTTTGACCTGTTTCTATTTTTTAATCTGTAAAAAATAGCACCCATATCTGTAATTTGCTAGGACTATTCCACAACACAAAAAATACAGTATGTAGGAAAGAAAATTAATGTATAACACATAAACTGAAAAAAAACAGGCTTTAACTAGTGAACATTATATCACTGATATATAATATCCTGATAATCAACTATGATACAATACTTGCACTAGTAGGTGTTACTATTTGACATATTCTTGACTGATTGAGTGACTGATTCGTAAAGGAACAATGAATGATCCATGACTGATTGGTGGAGCATACACAATTAACTGAATTCATATCTGATGAATACAAAATTCAAAAGTATTTAATGGATGTAAATGTATTTTGATGAATTGTCATATTTGTCATCACCTTGACAACTGTCACCAATAAATCAGTCAATTAATTATATGCAAGATCAAGAAAGTGACAGATACACATGGAATTATAATTTTAATATTTTTTGTAATGACTACAGTCAACAATTATCCAGTTATTTATTTAGGTACACATGGTATGTTTATCTCACTGTTTTCCTAATTATATGTAAGTAAAAAAATTATAACTGAAATTTCAAATGAAATGAAATTATAATATGGTGTGATGAAGTGCATTCAACAAGTGATATATGAATAGGAGTCAGAAAAGTCAATCAGATCTTCTGTCCATCAGAAAGCCAATTACATTTTCTGATGGATAGATAGTTTTCTGATGGATAGATCTTCAGCTGACAAACTAATTTAGCATGCCTTCTGGTGCAAGTACTGTAGTTACCCTCTTTGACCCTATATTCCTTCCTAGGCGGAACATTCAACTTTGATAATAGACCTGTTTTAACCATATACTGACTATAAACTTATCATGTACTTTGTTTCAAATAACATTGTCCTCAAATACATGAATTATTGGAATCAATCAGGGAAAGCAATAGCTACAGCATAGGATTTAACTTTTCACATACATGGAACACTGCCATTGATCTCTTTTAGATAGTGTTAAGGAGATATTTCTGTATCTTCTGGAATAGCCCTGAGAATTTTTACCAATTAATTTTGCAAATTTCCAAATTTAACAAATTTTATGTTCTTAAAAACAGTAACAAGTAGAAAAATTTCAATAAAATCGTTTTCTGGAATAATCTTGATTTTTACTGAATATAATAAATCCAACAATAGCACAAACTCCTAGACCAATAATGGCTAAAATTATAACTGCTAGTAATTTCAATCCAGATAAACCACCTCCTCTTTTTTCATCTTCAATATGCTCTGTAATAAAAAGTAAAATATTTTTTTCAGATGTAATAGTGGCTTTAAACATTTAAGCAATCAAAACTGAACTAAACAAAACAAGTCACAATTTGTAAATCCGACGAAAAAATTTGGTTTTATTACTGTTTTTAATAGTAAAAGTAATTATTTCTTAAAACTGATAAATGCTTATATATGAATTTTTAATCCTGTTAAGAAATTCTGTGAATGTTACATGTAATTAGTTTTTTCAATCATGCCCATCTTGATTGCTCCTTTTAAACTCTTTAACAGATGGCTCAAATGACTTTCCTAATTTATCTTATTTTCATGCTCCTACTTACAATGATATTAACCCATTTCTAATTTAATATTTATGAAATACAGAAAAACAATCTGAACACTGTAAGCTTCAGAATTTCTATGTTTTTTTCTCTCTGTGCAAGATAAAGTTGACCAAAGTATAGATAGACTTTTTTCATCAGCTAAGCCATAAAATGTTCAATTTCATTATAAATAAGGAAAGAATGCCAAGTAATTAGAAAATTACCTCTTGGAGCCTCCATATTTTCTGCTGAAGGTAAACCTGTGTATTCATGTGGTTCATATTTCTATAAATAAATATATTAATAATAATAATAATAATACTTTATTTAAAGAGGGTTACACAGTTAGTTACGACTAATCTTCCCTGAGGCTCTTGTAAAAGTAGAATTAACAATATGTTTAAACTATACATAGTGTTCTAATTTACACGGTCATTATGTTAACAATAAACCTAGACAAAATTTAATTACATGCACATACACCAAATACAAAACTGTTTCATATATTTCATACAAGTATTACATTTAAATAACATCATTTCAAGATGTTGAAGTTTCCGCTCTAATGAAATCAATTATTTCATTTACAACAACAATAAAACATCGGCTTTGGTAGAATTTTGTTTACACATTTGGATGACCAAAGTGAGAATTAAAAAAAAAACAGATAAAATACAAGACAAGAAAATTTCAGACACCCTTGAGTAAGATTTCAATCATCTAGAGTTCAGACAAACCTCAGCTGAGACATGAAATCCAGCCAAGAGTATCTAAGAATTCCCTGTCATTTATTTTCAGCAGTGTTTTAAGTTCTGTATATCCCCAGGTCTCAAACATGGCATGTAGGTGATAAAATACTATCTTAACATAAAAATAATCATTGTTTTTCACCTTGGTACATCAGTTTCCATAGCAACAGAAGAACTGTCTGAGGATGCTGATGTGGATGGTTTGAGAAATGCATCCAGTTTCTGATCTCTACTATCTGTTCTGACCATCTGGTGAGCATACACTTTATCTGAAAGTATATCAAAATAAAATAAGATGGTGTAAATGTACAGGAGTCAAAATCCCATAAAATACAAGTTAAATCCAAATACAGTAAACAACCTCTATTTGTCAAAGTAAAAATGAACTTCCTATTTTACCTCAAATTAACCAAATACATTTGACTGTCGAATTCGAAAGGACCAGTCAATTTACTTCAACTTAACCGAAAATTTGACTTATCAGGATTAAATTTAGCTAGATTCAACTGTAGGGAGTCCAAAATTTCACTTCAACTTATCCAAAATTCGCCTTAACTGTGTTCAAGATAACGAGAGTTATCTGTATTTGAGTTATTACAGCTAATTTAAGCTCCTTATTACTATGAAGGGACTGTTTTTTCACTTCGAGTTATTTCATGTAAACAACTTATCTGAGTTCAAATAAATGATTGGTTGATTGAATGGTGTATTTACTCCACTTTTCAGCTATATTGTGACATCCAGTTTTTACTGGGGGAGGAAGCCAGAGTTCCAAGTGAGAACCTCAACCTTCGTAAGGAAAACTGGCAATCCTTGTCAATTAGGGTTGGGAGTCGAGCGCACCTTGTCCCCAGTCAGGCTCAAATTCAAAAGCCCAGTGTTGAGACGCCGGTGGTCTATAGTTGATATGACTAACTATGGTAGCCACTGAGGCCACTTCAAGTAAACAAATGTAAGTACAGGAACACTGCTCTGATTGCCGTTTTTCATCTGGTATGTAGGGCTGTCAACAATGAGCAGAAACTCACACTGTATATGAAGCTGACCCTGAAGAACTAATAAGGGAACATATATTTCATTACTATTCTTCAAAAAACACACATTACTTAAAACTGTATCAAAATTACAAAATTTTATATATAGCTAAAAAAATTGTGTTTTGTTTTGGTAAGTGCAATGATAAATGATTAATGAACATTTTGAACATATATATCATGTCTGGAAGGAGGGTTTATGAAAAATACCCGTTGAGAGACGGTAGAATTTTCCAAGCTGCAAAGGCAAGGGAAATTTAGTCTCAAGACTTGTATTTTTTGCAAATACCCCCTCCCAAACAAGAATATCTGTTTAATTACTGAATATCAGTTAAAAAGGAACAGGATGTGCATTTGTGTTTGTTTCCACACAATTTTCCTTGATATGTTACCAAACCTGACATCTCGTAATTTTAACATTTGGAACACTTTCTCTAGTCAAAGTTTATGGTTCATGTCTGCTTAAATCAACAGGTCAACTATGAAAGGTTCCGAATGTTTTCGCAGGAAGGAGCTGATGAGGGTATAAATGATAAATCCTTTTTTTTGGGTAAATACTACGATAAAATTTGAAATTCTATGCAAACATATGAATAAAATTTCTTATTTTCATCGATTCCTTATAGATCAACACAGGTAGTTTTTGTATTACTTAACTGTCAATTTTAACCTTTTATGAAATGATCTTGTTTAATTTGAGATCTGTTTTATTAACTCTGTGCATATTTTATATTTGCAAATAAATACCAAATGCAATTACAGATCCTCATAACAAGGGATATTACTGAAGGCAATAGATTTATCAGTAGTTTTTGGCCACTTTCATCTAATTTTATCCATCTTGGAATTAAAATATAATTAACATTTTGAACACATTCACCTAGCGGCCTTATTATTTTTTATTCCTTGTTTTCTTTGAAGTTATGCATTTTTTTACTTTATCCCAAAGTGTTATGTTAGTAATTTGTAATTACTTGTTGCTCTACAATGCAGACGTCATTTTTTTTCTCAACTTAAATGCATTTCTTTGAGTGGACAAAAACTGCTGAAAATGTGTCTATACTGAATACATTTTAATAATCATGAGAAAAAATTATTAAATTGTTATTGTTAAAAAGGTATATGTTGTATGTAAAGTAAGTTCTTAGGTCACACACATTCTTGTCCTCCCAACACTGTGTGCATAAGCTAAAAATCTGCAAATTCAGTTGATGAAAACTACCTCTGGACAAAAACTGCCAATGTTGCTCTACTGATAATAACTCTGTGTTTCTAGGTACTGAACACAATAACACTTGTCCCTAGCTCACTCAGGAATTTTTATTCTTTACAACATCAATATATATATATATGTTAGACTCAGATCTATGACCAGTCCCAAATCTATGTCCAATCCCAAATC
>JAOXYI010185196.1:0-11277 GCA_028566495.1 Lithophaga antillarum | reverse complement strand
TCATCAAGATATGCTAACCAGATTCTTGTAATCAAAATGTCACGATATATTTTCTTGTCAAATAACTACTCCTAAATATAAATGATTATAGTAAAGTTCTGGTCTATATACAGGAATTGGCGCCATACAAATAACTTGTTATTATAAAAATTTATATCATACTGATGCAAAGAAGTGATGAACGAGCACATTATAACGTTGCTTACAGGAAAATTACTGCTTTTAAAAGAAAACATTAAAAAACAGTAGGATAATTATTTACTGCAGTAAAAATAGAGAGTGCATCAACATATAAAGAATAATGGTAAGTAATATTTAATGCTTTGACGTCATGGGGACGTTTTTGTGGGTACTCATCCTCTGAAATTCCCTGCGCTAAATTTATATATAATAAGTCAATGAATTTATATAATAGGTACAAACTGTTGTAGTTTGTTTTTGATTATACATTAATAAAACAAAATTACGTAAAACATTGAAAAGAATAGATCACACTGAATTATACTGAATACATTGGGTCAATTTACAAGATTATACAAACTTCTGATTTGCACTATTTTAACATTAGTTACTCTCTAAAGTAGTTATGTTAAAACAGAGTAATGTTTTCTAACTTGAAATCTCTAAACTGAATCTGAAAGTGAAAAAGGCTTTATATTGCAGATATATACAGACAGAACATTTAACAGAACAACAAAAACTACCGTTTGCATATCTTTGTGAATTAATTTTACCGTTTTGCACATCAGTGTGAATTAAGAAACTCTTTTATTAAAAAGATATAAGCAGCCAATGATTTTCTCCCAAAACACAGCACGTGATTTTGAATAGGTGAGATGATTGTTATCGCAATTTAAGCTACAATGTATTGTCACACAAACCCTAACCGCCTCGTGCAGATATATTGTTGTTATGGCGAATATAACTGATAGCAGGTTCGACGATAGCTAGAATAAACCCGTGAACACTATTCAGTTTGATGTAATGTGTGACAACAAATACCTAGATACACCATATCAGCAACTGTCGTCGAAATATTCTTCACTGTCGTTATCATTTGAACAACTAACTTTCTATTGAATATACAGTCAATCTCATTTTGGGAGTGCATATTTCGAAAATATAAAATGTATTTCAGAATTATTTTTCTTTTAGGCTTAATTCTGTCATTTTGTTTCTGTACAAAGAGAACGTAAAATATTTTATGGCAGTCCTAAACACATCAACAGTTCCAACCCCACCTAAAACGGAACTAACATTCCCAATTCCATCACAGTCCTATTTCCAATTCAAAACCCATTGTACGACAGAAATAAATATTTCCGCATACGCAGCATGATACGACCGCAGGAAATCGACAAGAGAAAATAACTGAACTGAACTAAACAAATATGTGTGGACACACAAATATGCTTCTCACTGATTTTATATTGACAAAATGGCGAAATTTTGCCCATTCAACCATATTTGACCCTATTTATCTCAGAAACTGTAAGAAAGATAATCTGATGACATACTGCTGAAAGCTCTCTTCAAGACGAATTCAATGAAAAAACAGCATCAAAATTGGATTAAAAATAAAAATTCTGCGTACCTAAGACAAAGGCGAAATTTGGGAACATTCCACCACTTTTGACTCTATTTACATGTATCTCACAAACCGTAAGAGATAGAGAAAATCTGATGACGTACTACTGAAAGTTCTCTTCAAGAGAAATTAAATGAAAAAAAAACGCATCACAACTGGATGTCCATTGATATGTTACAATAAAAAAAAATACCACAGATCATAATGTTAATGCTTCATAATACCGCCCATCCCTGTCAATTAATTAAATTGGTGATCACACACTTGTGGCATCAGGATGATAAAAACAGGACACGTTGTCACATATAGATATTATCTGCAGTGTTCAAAGAACATCTTCCGACAGCAGGACGAATGTATACAACATAAAACAATTCCAATCCTTCTTAGACTATAAAGCACATCACATGAATTACGAACACATCACTGAACCTAAACAGAGAAAATCATCGTAGGCTTGCCTGTGCTAATTTTAATTTGTTTTTGTTCCTTTATTAGACTAACAGCTGTTTGTTTTAATTACACAATAATTAGACACATTACCTGTTTAAACAGATCCATGTAGCACTAATTATTGCATGATGACATGCTGATTTATACAGAATGCATTGATGGATGAACTGACTAAATGTTTTGACAGGAATAGAAAAACTCAGCAGATGAATTTTGGGTGGTTGTTGTCAAGGAAAAGAAATTCCTTTAAGAAAATTGTTCTTTCACTGGAATGATTTTTGTAAGCATGTTTAAAGCTAACATAACCCAATGATTCTACCAAAGGCATCTGAGCAATTATGATAACAAAAATGTTTAAAATGGATTGTTATTACATGTATTATTTTCAATATAATTCTCCTTTTAAATTACTACTGAAAAATATCGTAAACAGTATAGCTGAAAGCATGCAATATGTGTGATAAATAAATGGATTCAGAAACGACAAAATGATTTTATAAATCCATTTTTAGTACTGAAAATACAAAAAAAGGCCCTGGTCCCGGCATCATAAAAATTATTCTTAGCTGAGAATCTTATCTTACTCAGTTTCAACCGAACAAAATTTAGAATACTCCTGTTGTCATGGTATTTGGGTAAATTCTTAGACTTGAGAATATTTACAGTTTTATGATGCCAGGGCCTGAGGTTATATTATATATTTCATAAAAGTCACCAGTTACATGTACAATAAACACCAGAAGTCAGCAAATAAACACTGTATTTTATTTTATTTTATTTTACGTCAGGTCGCAATTTCATTAAGTTGACAGATTCTTGGGGACAACCTATTGTATCAGTTGTAGAGAATTGTTTATCAGTGGTGATGCGTCTCCCCGTTCTTTGACATAAGTAATTGAAGAAATGTAGATAGGCATTTTGGATCCTGTATCGACAGAAAAAAAAATCAGTCTAGACATACCAAAACATCAAAACGAAAAACTAAAACATAAAGAATGGAAGACTGAACAACATGAACTCCCACAGAAATCCGAGAACGAGACCAGATTCATTGATAGTGTAAAATTTCTCTTTCCCTGTATACAACACCCATCGTAAAATCCTGATTCTAAATGCCTGTGTACACGTCTTGGTTAAATAAAGAGAGACAACAATGAATCCATGATACCGGGAAACATGTTAGCATCTTATGACATCGAAAACGTGTCAGTAACCTATGACATCTGAAACATGTCAGCAAATAATGAGATCGGAAACATGTCAGCAGCCTATGACATCGGAAACATGTCAGTAAACAATGATATCGGAAACATGTCAGCAACCTATGACACCGGAAATATGTCGGCAACCTATGACACCGGAAACATGTCAGCAACCTATGACACTGGAAATATGTCAGCAACCTATGACACCGGAAACATGTCAGCAACCTATGACACCGGAAATATGTCAGCAACCTATGACACCAGAAATATGTCAGCAACCTATGACACCGGAAACATTTCAGCAACCTATGACACCGGAAACATGTCAGCAACCTATGACACCGAAAATATGTCAGCAACCTATGACACCGGAAAGATGTCAACCTATATGTATCTTTATTAGATTGTTGAACACATCTCATTAATATGCATGTTATTTCATTTCTTGTACATGTTGTTTATGTCTCATGTAACACATTTATTGTGTATGAGTATTTTTAAATAATCTTGATATCTTGAAATCTTGGAAATATGTCAGCAACCTATGATACCGGAAACATGTCAGCAACCTATGACACCGGAAACATGTCGGCAAACTGTGACACCGGAAACATGTCAGCAACCTATGACATTAGAAACATGTCAGCAACAATATGTAGTTGAGATACGAAAATTCGGTATGGATTAACCAAATCGTGACAGAGAACACACATTTTCGAATTCCGGGTTTTTGATAACCTTCTTGTGAGTAGCTAACTTGACAAGAGCTACCGTTGTTCAGAAAAGCCTGGTACCTACATGTAGAACAACCTGTAGAATATAACATTTACTGCGATACACAGAACTCAAAGCGAAAGTCACATTATTAAGCTGTCCATGTTGATCCTATCTGTTATCACTGTGTATCAATCAGAGGGAAACGCGTACCCATGAAGAGACCCATGCGTGACGTCATTTTACCGCCGTTGGACAGGGTTGAAAAGCCAGCTCTTCAAATCCGTAGTAGTGTATTGATTCGACCTACGAATTGGTCTATCGCACAGTTAATGGTAATATGGCTATACAACTGGACATGGAAGGAAATGATGTTAACAGTTAGGACAGATGATTAAATTTACTATCAAACTGTGTTTTCTTACAGATACTACGACGAATCCTTAAACTCTCCTGCAAATATTTTGAATTCTCCGTAATTTTTTTTTGTGGCATCGGGACCTTTTGTATGTGTTTGCTACGAATCTTAGACACTCCAGTTCCTGTGATTGAATTAAGATTGTTTCTCTGGAATGATCAAAACCAAGTAATACTTTACGAATTGTCATAGCATTTCTGCTATCGTTGGATCTTAAATCTAGATCTAGGACAAATGTGACGATTTCAGTTGTCCTATCATCAACTTCCCTTTCCTGACTAGTAATATACCCTCTTCCCCGGCATATGGTGTTTACGAGTCTCAGTTCATACTCTATGCCAGAGCCTGTTCTACCTGCAATGATACTTCTGATAGGGGTATACTTCTAACCCCAAAACTACTCAAGCAAGGATATGAGGAAGCAAGGTTGAAATCTTCGCTTCGCAAGTTTTACGGTTGCCATCAGGAGTTGATCGATTAGTATAATATTTCAGTGTCTCAACTTGCTGCGAATGTATTTCGTCATCGTAGATCCTATACGTGTCCATTTGTATTTATTACCGGCTGTGACCTGAATCGTTTTGTGACCTTTGCTACCGGACATGATTTTTGGGTTGCATGCAGAAGATGCTTTCCTTGACGATGCACCTAGTTTCACTCCATTCTGGAGTTCATGGAATCCCAATTATTTGTACACTTAGATCTCATGAGTTCGAACTGATTTTGATATACTCCTTTTCCATATTTGAGCCGGATATAAAGTAAAAATGTCATCTAGATAGATTATCCTTATCCTGCAAACATAAATAAGAGAAGCATTTTTGAAATTTTTTTTTTGTTTTTCGATTTTAACCTTCGGAGTTTCGTTTTAGTGAAATACGTGGGGAAAATATGCATCTTTCAGATCTTATCTTTCAAATCATATCCCTTTTGAATCATTTTCTGATTAAATTTTCAAAGTTTTGAACTCAGACTGTATTAAGTTTTTCTAAATGAACACACTCAGATCCCTTCTCATATTTCTCAACCAAAAAGAGCGCTCTAAAAGGTATCAGAATAACAATTATCCTTTCCTCTAGTATTGATCCCATTTCGTTGTTTTATGTATGTGGGCTACGGAGAATATCCTCGTTTCTTGATGTATGCAAGCTACGGAGAATACATCTAGTTTCGTGATGTACGAGGTACGACGAGTATGTTTGTTGCATTAGTAAAAGTACAAAGTCAAATTTCAAACAGGATCCACTATTTTTTGACAGAAGATTCTAGTTTAATACAAAATGTTTTTTCAAGCCTTCAACAGGAATGACTGTATGTTT
Organism: Lithophaga antillarum; assembly: GCA_028566495.1. NCBI lineage: Eukaryota > Metazoa > Mollusca > Bivalvia > Mytilida > Mytilidae > Lithophaga > Lithophaga antillarum. The sequence continues at coordinate 5,580 of JAOXYI010185196.1, read as the reverse complement.
TGGGCAAGGAATAAAGTATATTTGTGTCATCTGCTTCAGTCCTTATTTTGTCTTACGGTCTTGTTTTATTATTTTGTATTGCTGTGGTCCCAACATTGCTTTATTGGACTCCAGACTGTGTCACAGTGTTTGAAATTTCCTGTCCCACATCGCTTTATTGGACTCCAGACTGTGTCACAGTGTTTGAAGACCTCCTATCCAAACATTGCTTTATTGGACTCCGGACTATGTCACAATGTTTGAAGACCTCCTGTCCTTACATTGCTTTATTGGACCCCAGACTGTGTCACAGTATTTGAAGACCTCCTGCCCAAACATTGCTTTATTGGATTCCAGACTGTGTCACAGTGTTTGAAGACCTCCTGTCCCAACATTGCTTTACTGGACTCTGGACTGTGTCACAGTGTCTGAAGAATTCCTGTCCCACATTGTTTTATTGGACTCCAGACTGTGTCACAGTATTTGAAGACCTCCCGTCCCAACATTGCTTTATTAGACTCCGGACTGTGTCACACTGTTTGAAGACCTCGTGTCCTTACATTGCTTTATTGGACTCCAGACTGTGTCACAGTGTTTCAAATTTCCTGTCCCACATTGCTTTATTGGACTCCAGACTGTGTCACAGTATTTGAAGACCTCCTATCCCAACATTACTTTATTGGACTCCAGACTGTGTCACAGTGTTTGAAGACCTCCTATTCCAACATTGCTTTATTGGACTCCAGACTGTGTCACAGTGTTTGAAGACCTCCTGTCATTACATTGCTTTATCGGACCCTAGACTGTGTCACACCGTTTAAAGACCTCCTGTTCCAATATTGCTTTATTGGACTCCAGACTGTGACTGTGTCACAGTGTTTGAAGACCTTCTACCATTACCAGAAGATAACAATAATATTTATAAATGTTTTCTTCTACCTTTCTTTACTTAACAATTATGAACTTATAAAGATTGGTGAAGACCTATCCTCTCTTCCAAGTTAACTTAGAAACCTGTCATAATGGCCGGTTCGTGTTAAATATAAATGTTTTCTGCTTTCTTTCTTTAGTTACCAATAATATTATGAACTTATATGCAAATAACTTCGAGTAATTTCATCCGATTTATTTGGTCAGAGTTATTATGCAATAAAACAGTATAGTAAGATTACCCACATTGAAATATTGCGTAGATCTATAAAATAAAACTGATTTGCATTTCCAATCAAGGTCAGATATCTCTATACTATGTCAATAACGTCTCTAGTTGCTACATTTATGGGGGGCTCTCAATGGGAGTCCACGTTCTCGCAATCTCGAACAAATAATTTTATATTTTCCCGAATTCAAGAGCGTGAAAGTTTTTTAGTTGAACCTTTAAGATGGACCCTTTTCCCGAATCACTGTTCCAATTTCTTCAGTTTCCCGTGTCACCCGTGGGTCTTTTCCCGTTTTCACGCGCATTTATTTTAACTTTCTCGTGTCATGCTTATTAAGAATTGCTTAAACCTATTGAGAACCTCTTTTTTGTTCAGTTTTCTGTTTCAATAATATAATAGTCTGTTCCATCATGTCAGAAAGTGGATTACTGAACATGCGACAAAAACAAAATAATAAAACGGTGCGCGTTCTATGTTTTCAAGTCTATTTTAGTTAGGACCGTTTTGGTAGGTTTCGAAATGCCGTCTTTGGAATTCTTAATAATATATTTTGTAATTATTTTCAAGTTTGCCTTTCTATTTGACTTTACATTATTGTCAGGATAAAACAAATTGTCTGAAATAGAGCAATCGTCTTTATCAGAACTTTGGATGAAATTTTTACCACTGCTAAACTCGTGTTTACCGACAGTGAATTCAACAATTCCTACCTACTGCAAATTCTCTATTTTTGTATGATATCTTTCTGTGGCCTTGTTGCTTACATGTAAATCACGTCATTCACCCTAAACATCTAAATCTTTTGGGCGCTTACGCCTAAAACATCCACTCCTATAAAACCGCTTACGTTACAAAATCGTATGCGACTTTGTGTCTCTTTTCCCGTTAATTGCATGAAGTTGTCACCGTGAATTTTTCAAAACTAACCATATGTAAATTTTTATCACTGAACAAGCCCCCTAAAATAGACAGCACTCAGATAAGGATGTCACCTGCATATATACATCCATGGCAGGATCGATCTAATTGCTTAGGCGTGTTACGTCAAAGAACGAATTTGAAACTAACACTATATCAATTTCCGGTAAATTAATTAACAAGAAATATTAATATATATTTAAAATGACATGAAATTAACTCACAGTATTCAGTTATTACGGGGAGGAAGCAGAGGTACCCGGTGAGAACAGGAAAACTGTCAATCCTTGTTAATTAAAGTGGTCGTGCGCACCTTGTCCCAAGCCGGGCTCGAATTCACAACCCAGTGTTGACCTGCCGGTGATCTACAGTTGATACGACTACCTAGAAAAATCGACCACCGAGACCCAACTGAATGCAGTAATATAAACACTTCAAAATACAAAATAATCCATGTATCAGATATATAAAAACGGGTCTTAAACCGGTTGTTTAGCTGAGCTGACTTTGGAGCTTTTGCAAACAGTAAGCTGATTTAATGGAAACATTAACAATATTTATTTCAAGTAGCTCAAATGCAAGGTTTCGGTTAATTACGGAAGACCGTTAGTGCCAGGTGGTGAAAATATTTTATCTGGCGGCCGCCACGGCCGCCACTTAATTATCTGGCCGCCACATATTCATCTGGCAGTCGCCACTTAATTATCTGGCGGCCGCCACTTAAATATTATTAATAAATTAGTTAATTAATATTAGGTCAAGGTTACTAGGGCTGGAGGTAGTTTCCAGCTGATATCGCTGCACATCATTGTCCAGGCAAGTTCAAGCTTCCCATCATTCTGTAATTCCTATATGGTCACTATAATTGTTTTTATAAATTCAGATAATTTCAGACTCCAAAGTTAAAGGTCATCAGAGGTGGAAAAAGGACAGAATACAGTCAAATTTTCTATATGGAAGCATGAAAATTTATGTAAGTGGGGACATAAGTTCAAAGAATTTCTTGATCAGTCTGTTTTTGTCGTCTCTGTTATTTGCCTATTTTATTATGCTCCGCTATAAGGAGGAGTGGGTAATAAGTTTTAAGCAAGTTCCGTACGTCCGTCCGTCTTACGGTTGGGCATTAAGTTTTCTCCATGTCCGTACGTTTGTCTTCCAGAGTTACGACCCTTGAAATAATGAAAATATCTTCTTTTGAAGTTTTCGTTAATTAAATAACTTAGTTCTTTTAAAATATTACAAAATGTTACAAAAGATAAAATACAGGTCACGGTCAATTCTGGTTTAAAATTTTAAATCCGTTCTTATACACTTCCCCTCAATGACTTCAAGCATACATTGTTTTTAATATCTTTATGATGGGAGCATTTGTGTCCTGTGGACACTTTGTTCCATTTTTAGTTATGTTTACCAATAGTAAACTTGTTTCAATATTTTAAAAATATTTTCATATAATATTTTCAGATACCTCACTTTTTTTAAGATCACATAAACAGAAAGAACTTTGTCTTCTTACTATTGTTTGTATCATCGGTTCCCATATTATTTATGTTTGTAACTGGATCATTGGCCATCTCTGATGAATCGTGTTACACTCTGTATTTTTTGGGGCGATTTAGAGCTTACTTTATGGTATAAGGTTCTCCTAATTGTTGAAGGCCATACAGCGACCTCTACATGTTCATTTGTCTGCCGTCGTTTTTGTTTTCATTTAACCACTTAGCCATTTTTACCAAACTTGGAATAAGGCATCGCTGGAAACCCACGTCTTTCGTCACTTATCTGCGTTTGTATGAGGCCGTTTTCCACCCTGAGACTGGGACTACCTTGGTGGCATTCAAATGTGGTCAGTGGAAGGTAGTGGCCTCGGTGGCCGAATGGTCTAGGTAGTTACTAGTAGTCGTATATACTATTGGGATTGTGAGTTCGAGCCTTGCTCGTTTCGAGATGTTTTCAACTCCAACATTAATTGCCAAGAATTGCCAATGTTCGTGTCTAAGGTTGCGGTTTCTCGTCGGGCACTCCAGCTTCCCTCCCCTAACAAAAACGAAAAAAAAAAAAAAGAAAAAAAAAAAAAGAAACGGACGCTGCGATGTAGCTGGAAACTTACTGAAAGTGGCGTAAGACCCCATAAAACTAACAAACATTAAAGGAAGGTCAAGACCAATGTTAAGGGGAGATAATTTGGAATATATTAAAATGGGTTAGATCAATCAAAAATCTTCTTTACAACTACCAAACCAATTGCAACGAACTTCATTGAAACTTCATAATCAGTGATGGCAACGTCCTCATCTCCGTCAAAATTAAGAAAAACTTTCTTTTAAGTACCGTAGATATATTCTGTTCTCTACATCGATTTGTGACTACATATAATCTCCTTTCAGTACAATCCAATCTTTGGTTTCTGACAAGTGAATTTACAAAGATTAGGCTAAATCATAACACATTTTAGCGTGGCAGCAGAGTTTGGTTCCAATTAGTTTCCAAGATTGGACAAACGAATATATAGGCGAAACATGATCGGAAAAAGCTAGTATGACCCTTTGAGTCAGGTGAGATAAAAAGCCACACTTTGATGGAAATAATCAACCTCCTTTTCTTCCCGAATGGAAAGAACAGTCATTGGGCAGTGGAAGAATTCGTATTCGAAATCTCTACCGATGTCCATGGCACGCAGCACATGCACATGGAGGAATCAGTAGAAGATATCATGAAACGGCTGGGACTTGAGAAGCTATCTGTTGGCCAAAGGACTGGACTGAAAGAAAACAATTCAGACAGTACGCAAAGTCCATTCGAAAATACAGGTCAATGGCAAAATCACAGTCCATTTTGACGAGTGGCGGCTTAACCTGTATGAGTTATATAAATATAGAAAAGAGTGAGCACAGCTCACATACCCCACGTTTCCTGTTGGATAGCAAAATCAAAGATGTATTCCTGATCTCTCAAAGAAAAGGACATACTTTGTGAAATCAGTTGTTATTTTATCTTCAGGCTGATTAGATAATCCCTGTTTTCTTGTCAATGAAAGCCATTTTTCATAAACCAATACTTGAATACACATCTGTGATGTCAATGATTGTTTCATTGAAATTCCGTTTGTTCATAGTTACTGAGAACACTGAAGTTGTAGCTGATAGGACAATGCTTATTTCCATGGTAATGGCAGCCATTGTTCAAAAAAGAAAGCCCAAATGCACGCCTACAGATGCTTATGATTGTTCCTGTTATATTTCATTGAAATTCTATATGTAATTACTAAAACACTGATATTGAAGCTGATTGGGCGATATCTGTTTCCATGGCAACAACAGCCATTTAAAAATAAATATGAAAAAAGCTTAAGCAAATATACAGATGCTGATGTCGTTCTTGTAAAGTATCATTGAAATTCTACCAGTAGTAACGTCAAAAAGTGATATGATTGGACAAGGCTGTTTAAATGTCAACATTGGCATGTTTTCAAAAATCAAAATCTTAATGCACATCTACAGATGCTGATATATGTTCCTCTAAA
>JAOXYI010185086.1:0-11279 GCA_028566495.1 Lithophaga antillarum | reverse complement strand
GTACAAATGATGTATGTATGATTCTCAAAAACTTTTCGGGTTTGTTGTTGTTGTTGTTGTTGTTCAGACCAGACATTCTGTATGGCAACTACAGAACATTATGATTTCTGATTGGCTGAAATTTCAAATGTCTTCTTGTATGAAACCAATGAGTAATTTCAAGCAAAACTTTTCAGGAATGGTGTGTTTACAGTCCTCATTTCATGCTTATATACCATACAAAAAAGCTGCCCTGCGACAATATAATATTTGGTTACTGATATTTTAGAAACTTTCTTGCCATTAGGCAAATTGAACCGAAATTTTGCAGCAATGTTTAACCCATTGCCGTCTCTAAAATTCCATTGCTTTGTGCTGGTCTGATATTCAGTATGACCAGCACTGGAAGTGTGATTTCTGATTAGCTAAAATTAATAAAAATATATTCTTGTCTGAAACCACTTAGCCTTTTAAAACAAAACTTTACAGAAAATATCTTAATATATTCATCTATATAGTTTCCATATTACATTGTGATCTGACATATATAACATATAATATGATATAAGGGACATTTAGAAATTTATCTTGTGTAACCAGCTTGACAGTTGAATGAAAATTGATTTATGTTTTTGAAGCATATTGGTAACATAGAAATAAAAAGGTTTGAAATGAAGATTGTGGGTTCGATATGCCTTAGTATAATCGGAGAAATTATTAATATAGCATTCAGTAGGAATAATTTACAACATAAAATATTCTTTGGGATGCATCTTCGACATTTTATCCAATGTTATTCAAAAAATTGAATGCCCTACAAGTCTTGACTAAAATCCAACGTCAAGCTTAAAGCATCGGCTTAAATCTGGAGAGATATAGAAATGTATCTTCAAAACATTAAAAATAAAATTCATAATTTGCAGCCAAACATAGACTTCTCTAAAATTCGGTGAGCGATATAGGATGTCATGAACTCAATATTTAAGTTAACTGTATGAAGTGTTACAATCTATTAACAAATTGTATTGTAAATAGTTTTTCTTTTCTGTACTGTAAACTCATGAGATGAAGCGATTTCCAAAGTACACAAAACATGCTCATGAAGATTTTGACGATAGTTTTGTAAGATTGGAAGCAGCTATTTTCAGATTTCGTTTTATAATTTTAAATATGTAAAATTGTAGTAAAACGCAAAAGAAAGAAAACAATAAAATGTAGAAAATAGACTGGCGTTTCGTATAGCACCACCAAAAAATTTGTCTGTCCCTTTCGTGCCAGGAACCACCACCGTAATGCTTGAAATAAATATGGTCGTACAAATCATTATTAACAATGAAAATTTGTGATTTGTTATTATACAAATAATATCTGTGGGTCAGGTAAACCGACCCTGCTGTCAGCATAACATTTAAGAACGGTAATATATATCCAGTATTAGCTGGTTTCCAATCCAAGATAACATTTTTTTATAAATGGATGCTATCTAGATGCAGCTATCAAATCATTGGAAAATCCATATGGTTTTGTTTCCATTAAAGCTATCTCTGTTGTTAAACGGTCAAGCATTGTTTGAATAGACTTTGTCTTACATCCAATATCTAAATCTGAATAGATACCCCCATAGTTGTACAAAAGGAAGTATCTTGCGACATCTGCTCTTTGAATGCCGTATTTATAGCTTTTGAAAGTTTCGTAAAACCAGGGAAATAATTCTTTGATGAAAATGTGCAGCTTCGTATCATTCCAAAACCTGTACCTAAATTCAAGTGATTTGTTTCTTTTAAGTGCATTAATTTCACGTATCCATGAAAACTGCGCTTTTTGCCATTTTACAGGAATGTTTTCATCTTTCCATGTCTGATGTACTATCAAAGGTATTCCTTTATAGACGTGAAATCCTAATCCAATTGATGTTAAATTAAGATGTCTCTCGGATTTATGTATCAAGACTAAGAATTTTAAAGCGGATATCACCACAAAAGATAGAACTATCATCATTATTGTTAGCGAGAGCAGAACTCGCTTTCCTCTTTTGTATCGAATCATATCCATATCTGCAAAAAAAAATTTATATTAAATATATTGTTTGATTTTTTTTTTTATGTAAACAGTGTTGTCTCGAAGGGCAGGAAGTAACCATAACTGTCAAAAAATATATTTCCAAGAACGACGAACTATTTTCTAACAAATCAACATTTAATTGCTATTACTTTCTTACAGGTACAGCAGGTTTCTTTTTGTTTGTTTCTTTGTTTTTTCTTTTTCCTTGACAACTATCTATCATATTTGACATGTAAACACATGAATACATGATAAACCCATCTGATTGGATTGTCATGTGAGCTATTGTCAATACTTTGCGCCCGTCATTGTTGTCAGATATCATCATCATAAGCATTTTAAGTTCATTTTCTAAGAACTTACTGGATCAGAACGGAACAATACTTTATAAATAAGTTCTGATAATAAATTAATACTATTTGTCAGATTTCATTAATCAATTTTAAGACAGGAATGACTGCAGAAAATCAACTCCAGTCAAACCATGGTAAAATTGTTTAGCTATAGGTAAATATTTATCAATTATTAAATACACTTAATTGATAAACAGAGATTGTACGGCAGTACCCCCGGCAGTTATATTGTAAAAGAGAACTCTAACGTCTGTAAGCTTACTTTTTTATTCCCAAATAATTCCATTCACAAATTAAGCTTACATGTAACAGTTTACTATATTCCACTCCCAGAGGTATTGATTGAAATCAGCATCAATCTCGCGTACATGAATCTGTATCGAACAAAAAGTAAATATGATTGAAATAGAATAATGAGACAATATACATTTCCGTACATATTTTCAGTAGAAAATCACGCTAAGTAGAAATGAAAGCTATAATTGTAAAATATTTCTGCGCAAAAAAAAGAAAGGAAAAAAAAACTTTTATTCGTCTGTGGCACGCGAAATCGGATGAAAAGATATACTGATTGATTAATTAATTGATTAATTAATCAAAAAACTTTCTTTTCATATCTTTGTTTTTCTTTATTTCCTGTTAGCTGAATAATTTGGACGTAGAGAATGAATATTATTCTTTATATTTCTTTTCTTATTTGGTAAATTATATATTAATCTATCTCGTGTCTCGTCTAAATGTTGTCTGAAAAAAAAATGATATACTTACCTTGAATAGTCGTGGATAAAAAATAATGACATGACAACTTCCCTAAATCTTGATGAGATTCATTCCGGCTAACCCAATTGCAGCCATTCAGTGTTTATGTTCCAAGGTGTATCCCTGACCCTGATCGAAATACCAGACACGTTCAACAGTGGCTTGGTTAGTTATTCTTCAAAGCAAGCTTATCCATTATCGTACATGTACAAGTAACATACATAACGAAAGAACTGAACGTTGTTCATTTTGTTGCACATAAGATCTTCTTTTCTGCACTCTTTCTGAAAGCTTTGTGTAAGAACGATCAGGTCTTTTGTTCTCATTATACTGTTTCAAGAACGACCAGTACTTTGATTGCTGTCATTTCTGTCATAAATGAGTTTCTTTTCGTATTTAACAGTTTTTTGTCAATCTAAGTTAGGCATTATTATCTGACCTTAAGCCAAAAATGTCTATTTTAGCACAAATGTATGATACCAATTTCAGTGCGCACAACACGTGTTTCGGGAATAACCTTCATCAGGTACGCTCGAGACCAAAAGTATTGGGAAGCCAAATATATCAAACGTTTGGGAGCATAAAAACCAAAAAGGACCTAAACAGAACAGCCAAGACCGTCTGAGATCAACTATGCCTGAGGGAGTAGTAATTAACCAAATTATTAATGAAGAGATCAATGTTCAGCTGTCTTCGGCATTCGTCCATAACTTGGCGAATAGAGTAAAAAGTGACATGATTAATTTAGAGCAGAACTTTCTGAAATTTAACATTTAAAAGAAGCAAAGATTTGAGATCCTACTGTATTGTAAGAAGTGCCTTGTTCAACTAATCGAAAATTAACATGTTCTTTCTGGTATTTTATCGGCGATGAGAACTACAAAAGGGCAAACTATTAGTCCGTAGTTAATCACAGGTTTTGTATAGGAAGAATTTTAAAATCGTCTTTTCAGAAAACATCTGGACAGTTGAAATGGAACTGATTAATAAATTATCATTTTTAGTGGTAACTGCAGTGATGAAAATGTAATATGACCTAAGCAATTAAAAAGGTTAAAACTTTATCAGTGATGTTAATTGTACGATTATTTCTACTTTGACCGGTACATCCTTATTTGTGGGTTAATTATTCAGAACCTAGCAAATTAAGTATTAATTAAATGAAACAGTTTCCCATCTCTTTCAAAAAGAGTACACCTAATCCTAGTACCAGATATCAAATATGGTATAAAACAGATATTAAATGTAATCAACACTTTTCAAACATAGGTAAACCAGATATCAGCTGTTAATCAATAACCGTCAAACATGGGTAAACAAGATACAGTACTTGTACATAGTGACGCAAATTTGAATGATCGGTGACGGATCTGAGCTTCCATCCGTATTTGACGAATAAAACAAGAAACGTATTTAATGGATGCAACACCACAAGAACTATATAGATCGAATAACAAACCCGTAAGGGAGAAGAGGTGCACTGAAAGGATAAGCTTCTTTACATCTACATACTGATTAAAATATTGATAATTGCAATTTTACAACAAAATTATAAGGAAAATGGAAAAATGTTTATAAAATGCATTGGACGATACTGTATATTGGACCTCAAAGAAGATTATCTACATGTATGTCAAATATAAGTATAAAGAAGTATGAAGATTTACTGAATGTTCTCGTTATGTTCTCTCCCTTTGGAGAATCCACTTCTGTTGTACAAATCTGAATCCTCTCTGCACCCAAACCATCTTCTTATGCTTGGTTGAGTAAGATTACATTCGAAAACCTCAGGACGTCCAACGGACTATGGAGGCTAAGAGATGCCGATACATCTTTGACCTTCAACCTAGCAAGTTAACTAAATTTGTGTAAACCTATGTGTACACAGAATAAACAAACCTTAAAGATGAGAATTACTGCCATACCTGTAACACTTGTTTTTTTATGATAATAAAATTTATGTATCCTACTATATGTTGATTATGTATAACCTGTTGATAATTTTTTTTTCTTTGTTAACTGTTTTAATCAATAAGTATTAGCTGGAAAGTTAAAATATGCATCATATTTATTAAATGGTTGGCATAGTGTCCTTTGTTAAAACCTTAAAACAAGCTGTATCAACCGGCTAGTGGGTATAAATTAATATTATAAACTTAAGCCAAGTACAAGCGTAGAATACATACATGTAGAAGGATAATAACACATCCTAAACGTGGAAATTCAAAGGAAATGCAACTCTTCCATGATGAGATAGAATTAATACAAGCATAAAACAAACCCAAACCGAAAAAAAGGTCTCTGTAGCCGAGTGGTCTAGATAATATGTTTCATTTGCATATAGAAGCCTGGGTAGCCCAGTCGAGTCTCGCTTGACCCACACCATGTGTTAAGGTTTCCAGACACCTATATAGATATCCGAGAGTGTTTCCGCCATTAATTCAGATAGTCACTATACAGCTGAAAATTTGCTAAAATTGACAATAAAACCCCCAACAAGCTAATCATTTATCTGTATACATTACAGTCGCTTATGTCCCTATAATGTGAGTGTATGTCTGACTTTGTTCGAGTGAAAAACGACGGTGCAATTGACTTGTACCGTATGTGATAAAGTTGTTCATCGTTCCATATCTGACACCTGTCATTCAGGACAAACTGGATACCGAGATTGGAGTATGACAACTAAAATACCAACCGAAAAAAAAGGAAAAGACAACATAAACTAACAACAACAATATGAGTGACAGAATGTTGTTTAAAATTCAATATAGAAACAAAAATTTCCTCTCGAAAGAAACATGAATAGACTAAGAAAATAAATGACTAGATCAATAAATATACGAATAAATAATTACATAAATAGATAAATACCGATATGTATAAGTTAACTGTTATCGACAGAGCAAAGAAAACCACACATTGTCATTAACAATATAAAGTTATATTGTACGATATATGTGTAAGGCGAAACGGCTTTCATAAGGAAATCGCCACTTCAGTTCTGTTTGGAACCTGGGTGGTTACGATCGCCAACTCAAGATCACTTACCTAACATTTCTGTATTTAGTTCGAACCCGAATGGAGCCCCTTGATGTGTTAAGGTTTTCAGACACCAACTTAAGGTCGGGGACCACGGGACAGCAGGAACGCTGTTGAGACTTTCTTCCAGAGTATGTTATTAGTCTTGAGATAGCGTAAGAGTTGTTGATAGTAACGATAAAGCCGAACTACCCAATCAAACTCTCAATTCTGCTAAATGTATACAGTTTTATTTGTAATTCTTTAGTAAATGTGTTGAAAGATAAACAAATCAAAAGTTTAAAGATAACAACTTGCTGTAAGATACTGTATACTTTAGCTATAACACTGTATCTCTTCACCGAACTTTTATTCGATGTGCTCCGTTTTACATTCGGTAATTTTTTATTGTTTTCGGTATACACATATTTCTACAGTGTACATGTATAATTTGCTTTTAATTAATGCTGATACATTTGTAAAGAACATATCTGAAATTAAGTGACCAAAGCATAATCTTTTTTTTTTCAAATCGGTTTAATGGTTCCTAACAGATTATAATAATTATACAGTGTCGTTAACAAATTCTTCTAAGCCATTAGGTTCGCAGCAGAACTAAAACAGATCGTTTTTATGCCTGTATAAAATTCACAAGCGTGCACGTGGTTGTATTTAGTTACCGACAAGAATATTTCCTTGTACTCGATGAATGGCTTAATCTATTTCATGTTGACATGAATAATACGCAATTTAATTTATGCTGCTTGCAAGGTTATGTTACATCAATTATTTACCGGAATGAAATTCTAAAATACTGAATACATATTTTCGCAGTTTTTAACTGATGGTAAAAATGAGGACCGTTCGCACAGTTTTATTATTAAGTTATTCCGCGCTTCATACAAAATGTATTCCAGTCCTCACTTTTAAGGTCTATAAAACTGCAAAATATGCATTAAATTATGTAATAACAAAGCTGAGTATTAAATATATGCCTCTTTTTCAACAACAAAAATGTTGCATCTTTGCAATGAGTAAGCCCCGACGTTTAAGCGATTTCTATTTTCATTTTTTAACTTCAAAATGACTAAAATGGGTAGAGCCAAACTCCATATGCGAATAGTCTCTAAGAAGCAAGCATAGCCAAAAATCCACATGCGAATAATCTCTAAGAAACTAATACAGACAAAATTTATATGCTAACAACCTGTAAGAAAAAAATACTACCAAAATCCATACGCGAAAACTTTCTGAGAAACAAATACAGCCGAAATCCATATGCGAACAATCTCTAAGAAACAAGAACAGCCATAATTCATATGCGAACAATCTCTAAGAAAGAAGAACAGCCAAAATTCATATCCGAACAATCTCTAAGAACATGTTCAGTCAAAATCCACATGCGAGCATACTAAAAACGTACTGACCTTTTTGCAGTAAGCAATATGTTGATGAGCCCAGCCTCTGATAGCATAGACTTTATCTATAAATATACGTTTTATATGACAGTCCAGGAAATGCGCCCACTAGCGGAAACAAGGAGAGAAGAGCTAAGATGCGCCATGCTGAATCCTCGTGCTTCACTAAATGTTTTAATATAAGCAAGAATATACAAAAGGGAACACTTGTACCCATTGAAAGATAAACTGATACAAAATATAAACATTTTACATGTGAAGCCCCATTATTCATGTCCTATTAGAAGAACTAAACATTACAGCCCATTAATGTGGGCGACCGCATTTTCAATAAATTCCCTTATCTCAAGGTAACCACTAGGAACTCACAAGATCAGAAGTTCAGAGAGGGGTTCTTGAGAAGAAGACAAAAAGCTTAGTTGTCAAACAATTTATTATTTCTTATTTTCAACAATAAAAAAATTACGCCAATATTTGGCGCTTGAGTTTGTTCATTTGAAATAAAACTAACCATGGCAAGGAAAACTGTCTGAGTAGTTGTCATTATCATAGCTTATAAGCTCAACTGGCTGAGAACCATTTAGATGCTTTTTCATTATACTTTTCATCTGTTGTTGTCCATCCGTAGACGTTTTACATTTCGATCTTCTTCAGAATCACTGGGTCAAATTGAACACAATTTGCAGGAATGATCCCTGGATGGTGTATTTTTACAATTGTTTGGAATGACATCACCTGCCTTCTAACATGGCCGTCGAGGATTTTGAATGGTCCAAAAATGGTATAGTTTTTAAAATCTTATTAGAAACCATTAAGCCAAAAGGAACCAAAGTTGATACATATCGTCTCCTTTCGGTCCTTCTTAAAAGTCATACCGAAATAGTTGATCCGTTCTCCATAGTCTTTTATGAAAATTAATTCACAATGAAACAATTTAGAATTCTATAATTATTTTTTTACCTTTAAAACTACAGGGTCAAAGGAAATTGCATGTAAACTTGGCAGAAACGTTGGGTGGCAGGTAGGTCCCGATAAAGTGTAGTTACTTCATGGGGTGGTTGAAAAAACTGAAATGTAAAACAAAAATTATATTGACAATGAAAATAAAATTTGTCACGAACGAGCATTTCAAGAGCCTCACCAAGTATTGTTTCTTTCTAGACGGTTCGAAAATTGGCAACCACTGGAAGAAATAATTTAATATAGGAGCGTATGAAATATGCTGGAAAGTTTAGACTTTTTATTTTAGACAGACGGAAATCCAGATACTAGTAGCTGCCTGGGACCATAATTGGCTCTGATTGGCTAAAAATAGACATTTTTAAGGTTAGTCTGACGCCATCTTGGATTTGCCCCCAAGCGAAACGTCATAGTCAAAGTTTACTGTGACGTTAAAGTTACCCAGGACGTTCGTTATAGTAATTACGATCCTTCTTTCAGGACTATCAAACTGATGCTTTTCAGGAATGATCATTCCAGGATCTTGTCCAAGTGTTGCTATCTTTTAGACCAATCGAAAATCCAAGATGGCTGCCATTTGTTGACATACTCCAACATAGAGGACATATGCTGAACAAAAATGTTCAGCACCATGCGCCAAACGACATTTCAATGGACAGAAATGTTACCCGGAAGGTCCTGACCAAATTCTGCAACGTTTTGGCCATTAAAATCCAAGATGGCTAGCAGGGCGACTAATGAACTCTTGTCAGAAACTACTGACTGAAATAAGATTTTCGTAATACATCATAAAATGAAGTATATTGTTCTTGCAGACCCAAAATTCAAGACTGTGTCTACCACTGGGCGTACATGTAGTTTAATAAATGCGTCTATGGGAAATCTATCCGACCCAAAATCCAAGACTGTGCTTACCACTAGACGTAGTTTAATACATGCTTCTATGGGAAATATTTGTCGACCGAAAATCCAAGATTGTGCCTACCTCTAGACGTAGTTTAATGCAATATGTAACCATATTTTTAATTTCAAAAAAATTAACGCGAAAGTAAAATTCTTGGAAATTTTAACATGTGCAGGCATTCCCAATACTTTAACGTAACTTTAATGAATTAGTTTATTGCCAACCCGGTATTAAATAAATAAATAAATTTTGGCTTCACTGAATCATCCCAGTTATAATATAACAAACGCGACAATACTTATGTTCAAAACGAACATGTCAGTCGACTTTTCGGAAGCTTTTTCGTTGGTTCAAATAAGAAACGTGCTTCTCCGATTTTATCAATCCTCTGTGGTACAGAATTGACTATTTCTTGTAGCTTAGACCACAAAGCCAGTAAACATTTTAAGTTAATAAGAAAACAAATAATACAATACGCGAATAGAGGAAATCTTTCAACGTATGCGCCAAGTATGGATATACTGAGAATTTTTACCACTGAGTTGTTTCCAAAGCGAAATAAAGTACTACGTAATTTCAAAATAAGTTCTATTCATATTAAAAACAGTAGCTTACCAGTTCATTTTAGCTCTTATACACCGAATTGTACACTGTATGAGGTTCGTGCCCTACGAAATTTACAAAATACTATGTGTGTAAAATAATTAAATGTAGAGTCCTTCATTCAGCATGAAAAGTTATCTTCCAAAGGATAGCATAATTAAAAAACTGAATTGTTCATTAGTACATACATGTATAAACAAAATGATAAGCTCTATGAATCTAAGATGAAAGTTTATATAAATGTTGTAAATACAAAATTCAAGGTAAAATTAATTTTGTATTCAAATGTTAATGCAGTTTTGCAGAAAGAGACAGGGACACAAATACGAAAGGAAAAAAAAACCACACATACTAGATAACAATTTATAGATGTGTACTTAACATCTGATACAGCTTGTGTTTCTTAAAGTACTGCTTGTCTGTCCACCAACATGACCAATCACACTAGTGAAGTAGGAAGTGCTTACCCTTCCGGAAAACATGATGTCACTCCAGGTTTTTATGGGAGTTCGTAGTGTCCTAGCTTTAGTTTTTGGTATTGTGTCTGTGTTCTATCTCCACGTTTATGTTTATGTTTGATCTTTTGTTGGTAACAGTTTTGCCTAGTCCTATAGATATTTGACTTGTAAAGTTCGGTATTCTTCTCATTCTACGCCATACTTGCAAATAAAATATTTACGATAATGCAAAGACAAGTTAAACTGTTGCTTTCTACAGTTCCTGAGCTCTTTCTGCTCATGTTTGTTTTTAATTATTGCTTATTTTCATAACACATCTGCGAAACATGTGACCTTGTGGTATAGGTTGTTAATCATATCTACTATTAATCACTGGCATGTCAACATTGGGGTTGTGAGGTCAAGCCTAGTATGGAAGAGGTGTGCTCGACTTTTACCTTAATAAATGAGGATTGCTAGTCTTCCTGCTAAAGGTCGGGGTTCTCATTGGGTCCTGCGGCTTCCTCTCCCAATATAAACTGTACGCTACGATATAGCTGAAACATTGCTGAAAGTGAGGTATGATCCCCCCCCCAAAAAAAAATAATCATAACACACCTGTAATTTATTTAATATATCTGCACATAAAGTGATTAATGTAATTTTTAATCATATTTCTTATTTACGGTAACTACAAAAGACAGGTCTTACCAGTGTTAAATGTTGTCATATATCTGATAATGTCCCACTTTGATACTATCAACAGGATATCCAGAACTGCCTT
>JAOXYI010184975.1:0-11280 GCA_028566495.1 Lithophaga antillarum | reverse complement strand
AAACTGACTCCCCTTTTATTCCGCCTAAATTTACAAGGACTAAACCAACAGGACTGTGTTGTTTATTTTATTTTATTTTATTATTTTTTTATTATTTATTTTTTTTTTCATATAAAAACTACCAGCTTGATTTCCTCTTCGGATTTAAATATTTATTTGATTGCAAATTCGCACACTGGATACCGAAAATTGCAAAAATCTCAAGATGACCTACATACTTTTATTATTATTATTATTATCAAGGCGCGTCCAGATTACATAAAATATCGATTGAATAGTTTTAACATATAACTAGTTTTTTGAAAAAAAAATCAATCAGAACGAAACACAGATCTATCAAACATGGAATGTCAGTTTAAATTGACGAGCTGTTTGGATTATACACATGTGTATACATATACATTGACCAGCTGTTTGGATTATATATGTGTGTATACATATACATGTATATACACATATTTACCTGTTTAATTACTATCGACATGTGATAAGATTATGCAAAAGCTATGTAGTTTTATGAAATCAGAATTATGGGTTATTTCAGTAGATTTTTTTCGGGATCAGTTTTTTCAACTGCTCTGTTAGGAATAATTTTATATGTGTTATTTATCGTGATTCGATTTTTTATTAAATATCAACGCATGAGAAAGATTTTTGACAATTTACCTGGATACAAACCGGAACAAAAACACTGGCTTCGTGGAAACCTACATTTGGTGAGTTTACACTTGTCAAGTAAAATTTCTAATAGGATGAGGTCTGATTCTCCGCGAAATACAATTGCCAGAATTAAGTCAGGGTTGATTAGGGTCAGAGGAAAGTCGAGCTAGTATTGGATGGAATATTTTCATAGATCCATGTGTTTTTATGCATGCTTCAGTTTTTTGGCTGAGACAAATATATGTAATTGAAATACTTTTGCTTAACATGAAGCAAATCATATATTTTAATACATTGTATATTTCGCTATTCTGTATCATGGATACATGTGACTTCCTAAACAGAAGTTGTTTCTATCACAAGAACTTCTCAGCCAGGATTACTTGAAACCAAATTGATGTTATTACTTTGGAAGTTCTGTGATCGCCATCACGAATTGGTTTATCATTACGGAGTGCCCCTTTCACAGATGGTCACAGACCATTTTCCTTTGTCATATGTTTTTTTCTTTTTTTCGATACAAGACTTTTTACACGCTTCTGAATGCCTCTTCGATAATAAAGTATATTTATTTTATAACAATGAAGGTACACGTACGTTGTATCAATAACAATTTGAAATCAGGTATCACTGAAATGTAAAACGATCTAGGGTAATGTATAGGATACAAAATCTTATAAACATAGAAGGCGAAAGAAACGCAAAGTTCAGCGATTTTATTGCTGTTCTACATCTTGATGTCACAGTAAGACCTTCAAAAAGAGCAATTATACCTTTCTATAAATTCAAGACAGTCCCTAACGTCGACATGAGCTGTACCCATTGCTATATGTCAATGCATACTACATCTGCACCATCTTATTATTCCCACTGATGTGGGGTTAACAACAAATTACAGAATAACGAACAAAGTAATTGTATAAATATTGTCATTATATGTCCAACTTCGAGCTTGTAAGAACTTCATTTTCGCAATGATTTTGTTGTAATATTTCAGTATGTAAAAGATGACAGTGTCAACAATGGCCAGATTCTTACCCTGGTTAAACAGTTTCCAAAATATTATCGAGTGTGGTTTGGTCCGCTAAAACCTATCATATCATTGGTGCATCCAGATACTGTTAAAGTGTTAATGAAAACGGCGGGTAATTAATTACTTATTAACTTGAATAGATCTGTTTTAACACAGATCGGTATGTTAACATTTTTTCTTTTGTTGCTGTTGAAAATTGTAGATATTGTAGCATGGAAGTCAAATTGCGAAAAGCGTACCAGTCACTTCAATAATGCCACTAACTACTGATCAAACAACTTGAGGAAACCGGCAACCCAAATATCTATATAGTAATCTTTATGTGGAGAAAGATTTGGAAAAGCAATGCCTACATCTACAAAGTCCTAAATTTTAACCCTTGCTATATGGAAAAGCAATGCCAATATCTGCAAATACTAGATTTTGACCTGCTATATAATTTTACTCAGGTGGCTGAAGTGATTTAATTCTATGGTCAGATTAACATTTTGTTATTTTCCTTATATATTCAAATATAACAATGTTCAGTGATCACTGTACATATTAAATTCAAGTAAAATTTAAATTTGTTATACTCTAGCAATTCATGGTCAATCTTGTACTAAAATATATTTATTAAGACTTTGTACACAGTTTAATTTCTGCAAAGCAAGTGCAATGGAGACTTTACCAGTGGCGTATACTTTAAAGGTTTTGGAAATTTGATAAACTCTAGAATCTGTATAAAGTTAATAGTTAGGCAAGTACACTAGAGACTTTACCAGTGATGTATGCCTCGAATGGTTTGTAAACACATAAAAAAGTGGTTACTTTCAAAACTGTACAAAGTGCAATGGAGACTTTACCAAAGGCGTTATGTTTCAAATGTTGCCTTAAACTGTGTATCTATGTATTACGATTGAATTAAGGTATATCTGAGTTCTTGGTGTAACTAGATCTAAAGAGAAATCATGTGTTTAGTTACTAAACACTTAAAATTTCATGTATTTAACTATTAAACACTTGAATAATTATCAATCAAACTGTTAACCAAATGAATACTGAATCAATTTAATAATCAAATATTGTTGTATTGAATTGATTAACTAGTTAATTGTATGTGTTTAGGAAGCTAGTAAATGTTTAATTATTAAACATACATCGGATTTGGTTAATCAAAGTTTACAATTATTGTATTTAAACTATATTATCTGCTCCTTTATTTATAAACAATGCTTAATTACTGTCAATAAGGTACACTTGAAATGCCAAAAGTACTATTCTGTATTTCAAATATTTATGGTTTCTATGATTTAGTACACAGATAGGTGTGCTCCGTAGCTAACACCATGCTAGGGCGCAAATCTGTGTACAGAATTTAGATAGGACAGGTGTACTAGCTGACTCCTTGCTAGAACGTTAGTCCTAAAAGTCTAAACTCTTTTAGATTTCAAGTTTATATTCAGTCTGTTTTAATACATAGATGAGTGTACTAACTGACCCCGTGCTAGAACGCAAACCTGTGTACAGAATGTAGATAGGACAGGTGTACATGTACTAGCTGACTCCGTACTAGAGCATTAGTCCTAAAGGCATAAAATTGTTTTAGTTCTAAAGTTTTATGTTTACTTTATTTGTTTAGTACACAGATAAATGTACTAGCTGACCCCTTGCTAGAGCATAAACCTGTATACAGAATTTTTGAAAGGACAGGTATACTAGCTGACTCCGTGCTACAGCGTTAGTTCTAAGGGCCTAAAATTGTTTTATATTTCAAGTTCTATTTCAGTTTATTTGTTTTAGTACACAGATAAGTGTGCTAGCCGACCCCGTGCTAGATCGTAACCTGTGTACAGAATTTAAATAGGACAAGTGTACTAGCTGACTCCGTGCTAGAGCGTTCGTCTTAAAGGTCTAAAGAATTTTTAAATTTCTAGAGTTTTATAGTCAAATTCTGATTTAAAATAAGTATTTCAAGATATATAAATTTTAACGCGACAAATGTGCTACAGACTTCACTAGCAGTGTATGCCTTGTAAGCCTACAGTCTTTGAAGTAATTAACCTTGTTTACAAGAATTTCAAAATTTAACAAGACAAGTATGCTAGAGACGTTACTAGTAGTGTATGCCTTGTAATCCTACTATGTTTAAATAATTCTATTATAAGACTTTGATAATTTAATCAAGACAAGTGTGCTAGAGACTTTACTAGCAGTGTATGCCTTGTAAATCTAACTGGAAACTCAGATGTACCTTCTAATTTCAGTTACTGTGAATAGTAATTTAACATGTTAAACCAAAAAAATGTAACGAAGTATGGCAAGACTGTACTAATATTTGTAACTCGTTTTATTTTCTTCTGTAAACCAACAAACTGAAAAATCTTCTTCTGAAAATTCACAGATATTTCTGTCTTTAAAAACTGATAAAAATTTTTTAGAACAAACTTCCTGAGTCTTCTGCTATACTTACAAATGAAAATCACAATAAAATCTGAAAAAATCGTCCTTTTTTCTCCTACTTTTGAAAAAAAAACAAAGACTAAACTTGTTCAATACAACTGTAAAAGTTTTCCAGCAGAAAACTGTTCTTTTAAAAATCAAAAAGAATTTTTGTCTTGTTGAAATGTTTTCTCAACATTTTTATAAGTTTTTATAAAATCAGATCAAGTTTTTCTTTCAAAGTTCAAAAGTTTTCTTAAGAAATATTTTGTATACGCCCTGATGTCGAAAAAATGGGAAAAAGTGACATCACTTGCTGCATTTCAAGCGCTTTTATAGTGCACGTAGTGCACAGAGCGACCTTTTGGGTCAAGATGTGCAGGCATGCGCTCCATAGACACTTTGAGATCAACAACCAATCAAATATACATCGATTCACATGAATCGATAAAAATAATAATGTAAAAAGTTTATAAATTGTTATATCATATATTTTCTATTGTTTACAATAAAATTAAAACCTTCTATGCTGTTATTTTATTAAAACAATTCGATTTTACTAACTGACCAATCAGATCGCAGACTGGTAACTTGACAGCAATGGTGGAATGCAATAAAACACATGTGGCAGCAAACATAAAGACCGACAAATTTCAGCATTTTAGCCAACTATTTAATATCGGGATAGCAATACTAGTAGTCAACTAGATATGAAGAAAATGCATATACGAGTAAGTTTGCCTGTTATGGCCCATATTCTGCAGAAAGTCAGATTCAAGTAAGCGTCGATCTTTTGTAAACTACACACAGTAAAATAAGGGAATATCTCAACACATAAACGATGCCCTATTTGAAAAATCACATTTTTAGAACAATATACGGTTTGACAGTATATAGTTATGTAGAAAAATGCATTTCCAAGTACGTATGAAGCGGTTTTGAGAGCACAAACAGCAGAAAATGTTTTTTATTCAAAAATTCAAGGCTATGGAAAGTGTAGCCCAAATCTTGCCAAAGTTGGTTAGATAAAAGCACATGTCAGTCCTTAAGTTCGACTGCAAGTGATGAAATATGATTTCATTGAAAATATGAACTGCAGAATAAAATGAAATTTTATCATGAGCAGGAGAAATGCTTACACAAGATTCCTGAATACCTGGATCAAAATTCAACATATCTGCCTGACTGAGTATTAAAAAAAATCAGGGGGTGGTTAATTCACTACAATATTTTGCCATAAAAAAACTTTCTCCCACGTCTGATATCACATGTATTTAAACAGTACACAGCTAAAACATGACTGCGGAATACTTAAAATTTTGGAGTTATGATTCCTAGTAAAGTTTTAATGTAACCAGGATGTTTTTATTGCAATTCGACGAACAGACCACTTCTTTCGTTTCACCATTTGCAATCTTATGCCCATTTCCCCTCAGAAACAGCCATATATTTTTTCTTTTTTTTTCTCTTTGTTTATTTTATTTTACTTATTATTTATTTAATTTTATTTTATACGTATTTTTCTTTCTTTTGACATTTCCTTGTGCGTTTCTGTCCTCAATAGAAGTGATTAAGAGGATTTAATACCAATGCAGTTTGTAACGTAATTTTATGTTATGTTTTGAAAATGGTAGTTCT
Source organism: Lithophaga antillarum (assembly GCA_028566495.1). NCBI lineage: Eukaryota > Metazoa > Mollusca > Bivalvia > Mytilida > Mytilidae > Lithophaga > Lithophaga antillarum. Next base: position 5,528 of record JAOXYI010184975.1, on the reverse strand, counting down.
ATTTTTATATTTTTTACAGAGCCTAAGCCTGTTGGTTTTGGTGGAAATTACAGATCTCTTATACCGTGGTTAGGTGAAGGTTTGCTGATAGCAGGAGGTGCAAAGTGGGCAAGATCACGCAGATTATTAACACCAGCTTTCCATTTTGAAATTTTGAAACCCTATCAAGCAATCTACAATCAGTGTACCGATATGTTACTGGTAGGTACATTCTAATCGAAAAAGGTTAGAGTTACATTGTTTATTGCAATTAGGAAAATAACAAAATATTTCTCCTACTGATAAGAGATGAAAACAAAATAATTTCTTCCGCTACTTTATTTGTATTGTTTCTGTCTCTACAAGTACAATTTTACTATGATTGTACAAGGAGATGTTTAGCAATGACTCACAAAAGCACAGTTTATCTCGTTATCTAACTGTGTTTACTACATGTTTTTTTTTTTTTTTTAAATCTTAACTTCGAAGGTAGAAAAACTCGCTTTGTTGATGTATCAAACTGAAAATTCTCTTGATGTTTGCATAAGAGTAATTTATTACCACAAGCAAAATTGCTTTCGTAACATTTTTTAGACAATATATATAATTATCTAGAAACTACAAGTTACATTTTGTAGTTGTTGCTTTCTAATATTTTGGATATTAAGAGAATATACACAATGCACTTAGAATATGCTCGTACAGAAAAATATTTGAGGTTATGTTTTACATTTTGGATTTCTTTTAGGTCTGTATTTTTATTTTTGTTGTATAATCTTTCTGTCTATCCTTAAACACTTGCTTAAATATAGAGTATATTGCATTTTATGCAAAACGGTTATATGAAACGGTGTTGTATTTACAGCAAACTATTGTCCTTTTTACAATTATTATCTACTACAGGGTATTATAGATAAGTATGCTGACACAGGAGAAAGTTTTGAATTATTCCAGCTTATAAGTAACTGTACTTTGGACATCATTCTACAGTGTGCATTTTCATACCATACAGATTGTCAAAATGAAAGGTTTGTATTTGTGTATAAAGAAATATATTTAAAGATAAGTACTGTATTGTCTTAAAAATAATAATTGAAGATAACTAATAATAAAAGGCAATACATTAGTGCGCATATGAACAGAATGATGCTTACTTTGCGTTGCATGACCATGTTTTATCATCTGAAAATGTTGATTTTAGTCAGTGTATAGGTAGCAAGACTTTATCTCGCCCACAACAGAATGTACGTTTGATTCCATATGGTCATTAATGAAATGAAAAAGACAGTTCTGTTAATGAAATTAGCGTTTGAAATAAAGCAGGATGGTACGCTCGCATGCAAACATCTTTCTTCTTCGGCATTATTAATAAAATGTACTCTCCATACACCCAAAAAAGAAACAAAGATATGACAATTATTTTGCTTTGAGCAATCAACCAGTATTTAATTTTATAATAATATACAGTCAGTTATGTTCGATTACTGCTATAACTGAAAGATGCCGATGCTCTTATGTTGTTTGGTAATTTTTATAGTATAGTTAAATTCCGCAGTGATTCAATATGTTAAGTGTAATTCTGTCGAAGAAAGTCTTCTGTTACCAAAATGAAGACGATGTACATGTATAGTCGGAAATTTTCCATCTTTCCATTGGTAACTTTTGTTGAATGGGAAAACAATCACCAAATATATGATGGTTTCTGCTAACAAACCAATTCAAGTAAAAGTCTGTTTTCTTTCTACCATGTATAGTTCTATTTAAGATATTTGTGGAAAGCACACCATAAAAAACAATGAAAAGTTTAGATATTTTTCTTTTTGTATTTCATCCCTTGTTTTTCGACATAAGTAGAATATAACATGTTCTGACACTATCATTACGTTTACAGATTACAACATCCATATTGTAAAGCTATTTCAACTGTGGCAAAAATTGCTCTGAAAAGAAACAGGTAAGGTAATAGTTGCAAAATATCAATCAGTGACCTGAAATTAATGGTCCAGTAAAACGACAAATACGAAACAGAATGGGGATCACATGAACTCCTATACGGGAGTGAGATCGGATGTATAAATAGGGTAAACATATCCTACTATGCTAGTATCAGCCTTTTTGTAATCTCATTAGTCACGTGCAGCAGTAAGTCAAATCCGTGGATCGGGGACTTAGTGATCTGATCTATGACAATAAAACATGTTTGCATCCAGATGAGACACCGAAATTTTAAAAAGATTTTTTAAAAAATCGTGACGGTAAAATTTACGAAGAGACGATTCCAGTTTAGTTTTTTGACATCCCTGTTTGGGTAGCTGTTCTATCAACAGTTTATCGCTGTCTGAGAAGTTACTGTAACTAGAACAAACTCTAAAGTAACGTATCAACTGTGAAACGATGTCGCCATGTGACGCGACAGCAAGGATATTGTCAGTCAAGAATGGGAAATTGACGATAGAAAAACTAAAATCATCCTTTTGGTATAGATCGATGACTGTAAGAGTCACCTGTAGGTCAATACTCATGTAAAGTTGTAAATGTGGTGCAGATCGTGCCGTATTAGTGGTATCTTTAATTCCAATGTCACTGGGGTAGATCAGATGCAAGTACTCATGGTTAATGAGTGATAATAGATCATCTATATATCTGAAAGTGAAATTAAAGGACTTGTCTACACGTTTTTTTTTTCTTCTTATCAATCAGAACGTTCTGGATGCTGTCAGCTCATACGAATACAAGAAACAGCTTGGCGAGGAAGGTTTCATAGTTTGTGCCCGTTGGAATGTCGACTATTTGCTGAAAAATTCGGCCACCAAATGACAAGGATGTTATCGATCAAAAGTCTAGCATTTTGAACAGTCTCCGCGTCTGTATTTATTTTTCTGTTTTCTACTTAGTAAGACTTATAAATATGTCTCTATCTAAGACCAAATATTTATGTCTCGATCGTACATTTTTTCCTAAATTTAGAAATAAAAAATTTGAGACGTTCCTTTATTTCGCGTTCCATCTGACATTTTAATCATATTGGTATTTTTCAAAACAGGGTAGAATGACTATAAAATATATAGTTAGCTCACCTGCCGTCCGTCCGTCGTCCGTCGTTAGTTTTTCACATTTCAATCTTCTCCCCAGAAACCACTGAGCCAAATAAAACTAAACTTGACAGGAACGTGCATGAGGCAGCGTCTATTAAAATTACGTTTTTCGTTTCGATTAGACATTCTTCAACATAGTGGCAAGAGCCAATAACCGCTGAAATTTTAAAGAGATTCTTATTAGAAACCCTATGGCGAATGGTGTCATAACTATACGCATGTTCCTTGGTTGACACTGTACAAAGTTTGTGATTTTTTTCCCAATCCAAAATCTGAGATGGCCGCCGTAGGACACAGTTGAAAATTGGACTCTATGGGAAAAAATTTTCTCACAGTCAATGAAAATTATCCTTTGCAAAAATGTTCCTTGGATGGTCCTCTACAAAGATAAAGTTTTTTTACCGATCAGAAATCCAAGATGACCCCCACCGCAGGACATTATTTAACATTGGATCCTATGGGAAATACCTTCAAAGATCTTCTCAGAAACCACAGAGGCATTGGTAATGGTCCTTTGCAGAAATGTTCCTTTGATGGTCCTCTACAAAATTTATGTTTTTTTGCCGATACAAAATCCAGGATGACCGCCACCGCAGGACATAATTTAACATTGGACCCTATGGGTAGTACTTTCAAATATCTTCTTAGAAACCACAGTCATGTCATTGAGGTCCTTTGCAGAAATGTTCCTTGGATGGTCCTCTACAAAATTTATGGTTTTTTGGGGGTTTTTTTGCTGATACGAAATCCCAGATGGCTTCCACCGCAGGACATACTAGGAGTTTAACATTGGACCGTATGTGAAATACATGTAAAGATCTTCTTCTCAGAAACCACAGAGTCAATGAAATGTCCTTTGCGGAAATGTTCTATGGGTGGTCCTCCACAAAGTTTATGTTTTTTGCTGATCCGAAATTCCAGATGGCCGCCACCATAGGAATTAGTTTAACACTGGATCCTATGGGAGACACTGTCAAAGATCTTCTTCTCAGAAACTACGTAGTCAATGAAAATAATCCTTTGCAGAAATGTTCCTTGGATGGTCCTCTCCAAAATTCATGTTTTTGTAGCTGCTCCGAAATCCAAGATGGCCACCAATGCAGAACAAAGTTTAACATTGAACCCTATGAGAAATACTTTTGAAGATCTCCTCAGAAGCAAGTGAGACAAACCAGAACTGTTTCACAACTGATCATTGAATGGTCTTTAACAAAGGCTGCCACATACGAATCTTTATCACAAATGTTGTCTTGTCATAAATTTACAATTTCTGTCAGTTTATAACCAGGTGATCGATGCATGCTCCGGTAACCCTTAGTTTTATAACTGAGACCAAGACATATGATTTACATCAAGATACATGTAGAAAACTTTCACCGGAACAGGTTTTAGCGTTTTGCATTTAAAGTTAAAAAAAAATTCAATATTCCATATTTTTATTAAGAGTATTTCATAAAAATAATCTGGAGGTCCAACCCTCAGGAAATCTAATTAAGCATGTAAGCCATATTTAGTCATTTTTATTATGTTCAATTATTCCGTAATTCTCATAGAACAACAAAAGAATTATATTACCATTAACTCAATACCAGAGGCTTATGCAAATATTTATCGTTTACTTGGCCATCAAATATGCAGTATAAACCTAAACCTACTTTAAAAACAAGGGCCTGTGGTTCGCTGTAGTGAACATTTTGGATTTTAGATTGGCACAAAAACCCAACTTAATAAAGGGGTATGCACTAATTATTCAGGTACTGTATGGGTTGAAATAACTTCGGACAATAAGTTTTTCCGTTTTAGCTTGATCTATAGGGGTTCACCTTGAACTTCTAATACAGACGGAAAACAAACTTTATATAGGGTCGTCCATTGTTTATTCAAGTACAGTTTGGATTACATTGTAAGTTGGCTGATATTTTGCGGCTTGTGACAATTTTAGGCTTTGGAAATCCCCAAAAGGCGTTTATTAAACTAAGGATCCGAAGTGATAGCCGCCATGCATTATTGATCAGAATAAAAAACATGAACTTAATATAAGATCGATCATTCATCACCGACATACAGTTTGGGTTCATTTTACTTTGCGATTTATGACCAAATTTTTTAACGAAGGATCCATGGTAGCAGAAATGTCGGATTTTTTAATCAGTATAAAAACAAACTTGGAAAGGGCCATCGCCTTGTCATTCCAAAGAAAGGCGAGAGAAAACTGAAGGAGCAATCAAGATGGACCAATCCGAGGACATAGGCAACATCGGAACGAAGAAGACGAGAACAAATAAACAATACATGAACATGCAATAGAAAACACAACACAGAAAAACTAAAAGAGTAGATCAGCAACACGGACCCCACTAAAAACCGGGAGTCAACCTAGGTGCTCCGGAAGGGTAAACAGTTCTTACTTCTAATTAGACACCCATCGTGTTGCTCATGTTAAGTCCGGTAAAA
>JAOXYI010184866.1:0-11280 GCA_028566495.1 Lithophaga antillarum | reverse complement strand
AAGTACAATGACGGATTTGCCTACATCTTGGTAGTTATAGAGGTCTTCTCCAAATATCTGTGGCTGCGAAAATTAAAAGACAAAAAGGGGAATTCTGTTGCCCGTGCATTTGAGGATATCTTCAAGGATGGACGAAAACCGAACAGAATTCGCACTGACATGGACCAAGATTTCAAGTTGAGACTGGTACAGTCTGTATTTAGAGAAGAAGGAATTCGACATTTTTATGCCTACAATGAGGTGAAAGCATCGATCTCAGAACGAGTGCTTAAAACAATAAAAACTAAAATGTTTGTAGCCGAAGTATCTGTACAATCTTACTCATATACAGACAAGTTAGAAAGTTTTGCTGAAGGATACAATGATACAATTCATAGCACTATAGATATGCCTCCAGCTGATGTAAACAAAGCTAAAGAGGAAACTGTGCGTATATCAACAAATTTGGCAAATCATAAAGAGAAACAAACAAAATTAAAACACTTCAGATTCAGGTTTAAAACTGGTGATCGTGTACGTATTACACATCTTGGAAATATATTTACTCGAGAGTATGACGAAAAATGGATAGTTGAAATATTCACAATCGCACGGCGATTCTGGAGACAAAGCGTACCATTATATCGTATTAAAGATACGGGGAAGATATCAAAGGAACATTTTACCAATCCGAACTTCAAAAATTAATTAAGAATTAATCGATAATGACTTGTGGAAGATTGATATAGTCTGAAGAACAAGGGGAACTGGACAAAATAAACAATACTTTGTAAAGTGGCTGAACTGGCCCTCGAAATTTAATTCTTGGGTAAAAGCTACTGACGTTTAAGATGGATGATAATATGAATGATTTCTTTTAATAAAGTATTGTGTAGAAACATTTTGTTCTTTATTTGTTTAAGCCTTTTATCATATTCAAATATATTGCTCATTCGGCATTATGTTTACGCTACAGTACCTACCTACCTGAAGAAATTAAACTGGTTCAAATTTTCTTCCCATCAGATGAACTACAAAATAATAGAGATATTCAGACATTTAAATTTAATTTTACCCACTAAATTATATCTTTGAAAAAATCTTTTAATTATGCAACTTAATATGGTGTCATTGATATCACTTTCTTAAACCATTGTTGTACCCTGTTTTTCCAGTTCGATTTTTATCGTTTTTCATCAAATTGTTTTCAACAGACATAGATAATAATAATAATTTTTATAATAAGAATAATAATAAAAAGATAGTTATTAAAAAGACAAAAATACCTTTCCATATACACATGGGGATCACTTCTTTCACATGTTTCACGTCTGGCCTTTTTTTCAAAATGGCGATTTATTCATTATCACATTGGTATGGAAAGTAGAAGATACCGATGTAACCGAAAAGGTACTAGACAAATTCATACATCAAAAGGACTAGACAAGACCGAATACAAAGAAGGCGGGACAAGCACAATGTTCAAAACTGGCTCAAAATTTAAAATCATGCACTACGTTACTAATCTACCAAGGAATGTAGTACAGAATGGTGTAAATATATACGTCATCAAGCTCTTCAAATTTAAAATTCTCAAACATTTAAAATCTGACCTGAGGACATTTAAATCTGATAGTCAGTTTAAATACACAAATTTGCAGAATTTCAGTTATAATCAATGGAATGAAAATTAAACAGTACGAGGACAATTCAGCTATGAAATTCACATTTCTGAGATGCGCATGCAGTATAATACAAACCAAAAAACATACATACATTGACTGTTTCATAAACATTGGAATCTGTATGAATAGTAAACATTTATCTGACCATTCAACTCAAGATTATGGATTACTAACAATAATTGTAAATGCCAATATATTTACTCTATATTTACAGATTATAATAGATATATCAATCAAGAACAAACACTACCCTTAATAATAGAACAATAATAAATTCAACCAATACATTTCTAGAAAAACACACCATACAGAATTTAAAAATAAATAAAAACAACACGTACATAAGCTATTGGTACATTTACCTTAATCATATCCTTTGTTGACGCTGATTTACAAATTATTATTACTATAGCAGTATTTAAAGAAAAAATTAACAAAAACTACATTTATCTAGTTGCACATTTACCTTAATGATATCATTCATTAACATGGTTTACGCTAATTCACTAATTACATAACTCATCCATTTTTCCCTCCACAGCCCTATGGGGATTTAACATTACAGAATGTGGTCTATATGTAGGACCTGTACTGCTACGGGACCTCGGATTTTACGTCCCCATCCGACGAACGTTGGTTGTGTATTTATAATCCCGCACAACCGGCAGACATTCCGTTTAGGAGAGGTCGTACCCCGCAAGGTGGAGAACATGGGTCCTATTTCTATACCCCGGAAACCCTCGAGGGACTGAATTTTAAAGAAAGAAATAATCTGGCTGGACACGGAGGAAAAGAAATTCTACAATTAAACGAAACTTACCTTGGTTAAGTTGATGTTTGATTGGAATTCTATGGAGTCATGACATGATTAAACGAGATCCCGTACTGCGCAAATGTAGCTTCAGTCTTCCAAGGTGAGGATTGTGCAGCCAGTCACATAATAATACATTTACATACAAACTATACAACTTTTCAAGTTAAATACAATACAGATAACATATTTCAAAGAAAAACATATCTATCAACTATTATGAAGTCAAAAATCACTGAAGGATTAAACATACAAAAATCCTAATATACAAAAACCTCCAAAAGGGAGGGAAAAACCTCACAGGGAGGGCGTTTAATCCCTTCAGTGGTGTCATGACTCCATAGAATTCCAATCAAACATCAACTTAACCAAGGTAAGTTTCGTTTAATTGTAGAATTCTATGTCGTCACACCACTTCCGGAATTAAACGAGATTTCAAAGTGCACAATCTGAACACAAAATCAAAAATTACAAAAAATAACCTTGAAAAACAGACTAACATAAACATAACTATATACATATACATAATCTCAATTACTGTAAAAAAATAACTCTATAATTTCAAAACTGCATTCTGAAAAATTGTCCTATCAGTCTCTAGCGGTTTTTTATAAAATTTTGCGAATGTCTTAGCATTAGTCCAACCTGCTACCTTTAAAATACTGTCTACTGGTATTGCTTTAGAACTAGCTTTCGACACTGCTGCAGACCTTACACTATGTGAAGAATATTTTTTCATATCTATACCCGCTCGAGACATAACACATTTCAACCATCTACTAATGGTATTTCCAGAAACCTGTGCATACGGTTTAACGTAACTAATAAAAAGTTTTTTACAATCTTTTCTAACTTTTGCTGTTCTTTTTAAATATTCCTTTAATACAAATACAACACATAGTCTTCTATCCACTGGATAAGCAAAAAGTTCAATACTGTTATTCAACCAATCAGGCCTATTCTGTTTTAACAATCCATCATAAAATAATGTATAAGAACGAAAATTCTTTTCCAACTTTTCTATACTAAGTAAATGTAAAGATTGAACTCTACTAGCAGACGTCAAGGCAATTAGCATTGCTAATTTCAAAGTTAAATCTTTTAAAGAAATACTTCTAACTGGAGATAATTTTAATAAATATTCTAAAACTTTAGAAACATCCCATGTTGTACTATATTTTGGCTCAGAAGGCCTCAGATTAAATACTCCTTTCATAAACCTTATAACAGTTGCATTTGTGCCAACAGTATGACCGTTAATACATAAACCATATGCAGACAAAGCTGATCTTGCTGTATTTATAGCACTATAACTAAGACCAGATTCAAAAAGTGAAGATAAGAAATCTAATATTTCGCCTAAAGAGGGATGTAAGGAATTAATTTTCCTTTCGTTACTGAAATGAATCCATTTATTAATGTATATTGTGTATTGCTTTTTTGTACCTCTTCTCCAAGACGCAAGTATGATGTCTGTAGCGTATTTTGAAATTCCTTCACTTTCAAATCTATTCCGGATAGTCGACATGCTATCAATCGAAGTTTGTTTTGCAATGGATGAATTTTGTCTGTATATGGTATCGACAGTAATTTCCTCTTGCGTGGAAGTAAAAACGGTTTGTCTATTAGTAGCTCCATCACTAACGGGAACCATATTTGAGTTGGCCAAAATGGAAGGATTATAAGGCAGTCTGCCTGGTCTCTGATTATCTTTTGTATGCACCTGCTAATCAAAGAAAAAGGTGGAAATAAATAGAAATAATTATGTGCCCATGAAATACTGAAAGCATCTATAATTTCTGCGTCTGGATCAGGCTTCCATGAAGCAAATCTAGAAATCTGACAATTTAATCTAGATGCAAATAAATCCATTGTTGGCATTTTCCACTTTTTAACTAGTTTTTTAAAAACCTCTTTATCCAACATCCATTCTATGTTTTCATTAAAGTTTCTAGACTCTAAATCTGCTGGATTGATTTTCCCTGGAATATGAGCAGCAGAAATCCATACATTTCTATCACAACACCAAGACCATATTGTTTTTGATAATTTATTTAATTCTTTAGATTTAATACCACCCATATTATTAATATGAGCAACTGCTGTTGTATTGTCAGTTAATATTTGTATATGCTTATCTTGTAAATCTTTACACAAAGATTTTAATGCATAATAAATGGCCAACAATTCCAAATAATTAATATGGAATTTTGCTTCATTTTCATTCCACCTTCCATTAACAGATTCTGCATTTTTAATTGCACCCCAACCTTTGAGAGAGGCATCAGTTGTGATAGATATATCTGGATTTCCACGGTTAATTACTCTGTTTTGAGTTTCTATATTATCAGACCACCATTTTAATTCACTTTTCATTTCGTCACTTACATTCATGAAATGATCATATTTACCACAAGATTTTTTAAGCGCAGCAATTTTTTCTGTTTCTAGGACTCTATAATGCAATGGACCATAATCAACAGCTGAAAAGGAGGACACTAATATTCCAATTACTCTAGATAAAGATCTTATTGATACAATGTTTTTCTTTTGTAAAGAAAGACATTCATTTTTAATTCTAATAATTTTATCTTCAGGAAGTGTAACTAACATATTTTTTGAATCAATAATATTACCCAGAAAAACAATTTTTTGGGTAGGTATAAATACTGATTTTTTGTCATGAATAAAAAATCCCAATTTTTTCAGTAACATTACTGTATCTTGGACATTTTTGGAACATTCCATTATAGAGTCTTCTATGAGTAATGAGTCATCAATATAAGCAACATTTTTGTGCCCAAATTTTCGTAATGTTGCAAAAACTGGTTTCATCAGTTTAGTAAAAATTCTTGGAGCACTTGTAATACCATTGGGCAAACAGGTGTACTGAAAAGTTTTTTCTTTCCATTGAAATCTCAAATATTTTTGATCATTTTCTGACATATTTATAGAATAATATGCATGACGAAGGTCAATAGATGCAAAATAAGAATTTGGCTTGACTAATTTTAATGCACTTTCAAAAGTTTCCATTTTAAAATGATGAGATTCAATGTACTTATTTAATTCTTTTAAATTCAAAATCATTCTATGTTCTTCTTTATTGTCTTTTTTAGGAACAGTAAATATTGTTGAAATAAACTGATTTTTCTCATACTGAACCTCTTTTAAAACTCCAATAGCTAACAATTTATGGATTTCTTTATCCACTATTTCTTCTTGTTTTTTATCAAATATTCTTTGATATGGAAAAAACTGCTGAATAGGCGGCTTTTCCAAAAAATCTATGGGACAATGTTTTACAATATTTAAAATGTTTTTATCTGAGGTCAACTTTTTCCAATTTTCAATAAAGTTTTTCAGTACACCTGCTTGAAAATTTGTTGTGTCATTATTTTCAGCAGAATTGTAACAAACCTTTTGACTTTCATCTAATTCTGCTGAGAAAATGTGGAGTTTTTTGACTGATGATCACTCTGAGACTGTGTGGATCCACGCCCACGTCCTCTGCCACCACGGCCAAGTCCTCGGCCTCGTCCTCTAAGGCCACGGCCTCTGCCTCTACCACGGCCTCTTCCAAAACCTCTACCACGACCATAAGTGTGCTTTCCTATTCTCCTGCCAACTCTATTGACGTCCTGAATTTCTTTTACATTTTTACATATCTCGTCTCCATACAACATATCAGTATATGGAACATTAGGTGAGCACAGATGGTGATAATCTTGTTCAAGATCTGGTTTATGAACCTCTTTACGTTTCAAATTCGTAAGTCTATTATATTGAGCCATTAGTCCAAGAGAACCTAGGCCTAAGTCAATACAGTTTTGTATTTCCTCATCACTGTTGTCTTTATTGATTTTCATTTTATCAAGTTTATCAAGCATTTTGACAAGGTTAATGGATGCTTTAACAATAGTATGTTGATGTTGTTGAATACTAACATCGTAAGATTTGGTTTGAGGACTCAACCATGTCCATAATAACTGATTTACTCTTGTCCTAGTGAGTGATGTACAGTTTTCTGGACGAATAATCGTCTTCATTAAATCCTGGTATTTCTCGTCTGAAATGCCTTCTCTAAATATACTGTTAACCATGTCAGCAAGTTCATCATTAACTTTAACATCAACAGTTTCTTTCAACTTAAAACTCTGTGCTGCCCCTAAAAAGCTACTAGTACTAGGGACTGAACTTTCAGGATTACCTGACGTTTTCTGTCTTTTATTTGGGGGCTCTGTATTTACGTTTTCAAAGTTTTCTTCTAAATCAAAATTATTGTTTTCATCAAACATATTTTCATCTTGATCATCATATTGATCATAATCTTCATCATATTCATACCAGTCTTGACTTTCATACATGTCATAAACTTTGTTTTCTAAATCCTTCATGTTACGCTTCTGACTCATTTGTTCTGACTGAATTTTACGTAATGCCCCCATTACATCATTCAAAGTTGGTTCTTTGCTACTACTAGCAGTATTAGTAGCGTCTATAGGTTTAACGAGAGGTTCAAGAGGCCGAGAAACGCTCTCATCAACTGTGATTTCGATTTCTGAACGATCGAAAGCAGGGCTTTGACCACTATTACCAGATCTAGGGGTCATATTAGAGGACTCACTTTTCCTCTGCTCACTTTTATAACCATTATTAGAAGATGTTTTCTTCTTTTCTTTCGTTTCTACCCTCGTAGACGATTTCTTACTACCTTTTGGTGGCAACATGGCATCCGCCATTTTTGTCTTTATTAAACCTCGTGAACTCTCGTTCACACGAGAAAGTACTAAACAAAACTTTTAATTATTCTTATGATATATTTCAATCATAAATCAAATATCATTATTATTATGATATATTTCAATCATAAATCAAATATTATTTTGATATATTTCAATCAAAATTTATACTACCACGTAGTATATATAGCTACATTACACGGTGCAATAGACATACGTCCGTCACCGTTAATATCAACAGTACAACTGAAGCTACACTTGCGCAGTACGGCATCTCGTTTAATTCCGGAAGTGGTGTGACGACATAGAATCTCCTTTGATATTAACCTTTTAAGTCTACCATAAAGAATGAAGGTAGGTATCTATGTTCACTGAACATAAATGTTCTAAAACATATAACAATGTAAAGGAACTTTTGAATGCATTACTTTTATATAAAATTATGCTTTTAACGCTGATTTGTTGGACTAATGTATTAAGAATAAATAAATACGATGAATGAGTTTAATTGCCAGATTAATTATAACTGAAAAGAGAAATTATGCACATCATATATATGAAAATTAAGTGGAAATTGATGTGATTTTTCTTTATATTCCATAGGAGGTATGCCGTTTAATATATTATAAATTAAATACTAAACTCAAGTAAAAGTATATGAAGAATGGAATCTGAATGACGTATACTGTGGTACTTACGACGACAAAATATCCAGAACCTCAAACAACATTGTTATTCGCATCCCTGGCACGCTAATTTAATTTATTGTTTTCATCTTCATTTTAACTATCTATAATCATAGAACTTGCTAACATTCTATCAATAAATATGACAAAGGGATTAGTATCTTTTAATAAAATGTTACTACTGCTCTGTTTTGATAGATGAAAATCCTTGTAAAAAGCAGAGATATTCATCGACAATTCATAGTTCAAACACGCAACACTTGTCTACATTCGCATTCTGTAAGGTTAAAAAAACAAGCGCGAATTATGGTAAATATATATATATATATATATAGTAAGGGGGGAGTCATAGTGGGAACTTCCATCTCGGTTAATGTTTGGGGTTTTTTCAATGAAACACCATACAAATTAATACCATTCGTAAAAACGGACAATAAAACAAATACCAACAGAAACAAAGGCAGGTGTAAAATTTAAAGCAAAAGTATACGTAGAATAGAAAAGAAAAAAAAAACACTAAAAGAACGCACAGTAGAATTAAAATGAACACAAAGAAAAATAATGTATATAGATTTCAGAACAAACGTCATATCAGGAAAATGGGCAGTAAAATAAAAGTCAGCAGAAACGAAAAAATTAACAATTTTACAAGAAAGAAAGCGTCAAGTATTCAAATGCATATGTGCACATGACGTGTTTATAACAATACTTCTAACCCTTTTCGCTGCCATATTGACTTAATCTTTCTCTTTTTAAACTGTTGTAGTCACCGGATTTTTAATATTCATCCATTAAAAGCAAATAGAATGAACACTGGATACCTAGAAATCTGAAATTATCCAAATCTGTTCCTTTTTTGTGGTTTTTTGCTTTGTACTTGTGTCGTGTACTTTTTACCTTATATCCTTGCTTTCCTAATTTGTTATAAACTATGATGATCAAATCTGCTGCAATCTTCTTTTGCATTCATGATAAGCTACATTCTGTACATGTGTATGTGTGCATATTAACATCCTTTTCTATTTGTTTTAAATCTGATATACATTGTAAAGATTCATGAGTGTGTACCCTGTTTGTGGCCTGATACCAGTTAATGTAATATACCTTTTTCTTGTTAATTTGATTACCTATAATTGGCTCAGATATGCCTCTCTTAACTGTAGTATTCTCATCAACTATTCAGCTACATTTGTACCTTTACAGGTAGATTTCTACAGTATTAAAGCTAAATTAATATTTTCAGTCTATGTGTTTTAAATCTGTGCTTATTTATACTGGTCAATGTATTATGTAAGTTTTCATTTGTCAAAACTATAAATTGGCACTTCAAGGTTAAAAGGTTTAACTTTTTGAATAAAATTTTCCACAGATTTATAAATTTAAATTTTTACTCAAACCCAAACTAAATAGAAAATAAAATATTTGTACCTCGAATTCGTCTGAACTGCCTCTTGAGGAATAGATACATTTTCTCCAACTTTCATACTTTTGACACGAACTCCAAGAAAATCAACAAAGTCCAACATAGATGGAAATTTACAAGAGGCAACATTTTCTAACATTTACCAATCAGTAAATTACGCTCATACCATTAATTATGGATTTAGAGTTCTTACTCATAGCATTAACTGAAGTGTGCTTCAATGTCTTTTATAGCTTGTTGGTGTGAAGGTAACTCTACAGGACATTGCAAAGAGTGGACGTTCTGTAATTGTCAACGCCCCCTTCCAACCTTCCTTTGTAAACGAGTTTCATTTCCCGTTTTTATACAACATTTACAAAACATCAGTTGTTTTTTTTTTAAAATCCAACCAAGGGCGATTATCCTTCCAGTTTTCATTGAAAGAGTATTTTTCTTCTTTGAGCTCGACTCCTTGTCAGCATTATTACCATATACATGTGTTAGTTTACCTTGTTTACCGCCAGTCACTTTAGTTGTGGTACATGTACTGCCACTTTCTTGTCTAATTTTATCGTCATGATTGCTTTCTGAATTATCAGCCACCCGAACAGTCTTCCATGGATCTGTAGCATCATTTATATTGATTTCCTCGCTCGAATTATTGTTCTTGTCTGCATTTCCCAAAGAAATCAAGGATCGTTTTCCTTGCCATTTTAACTATACATGAATTCCCAGTTACGTCGACTAATCAGCATTAAGCTCTAATCCTCACATTTTTCCTCCTATGAAAGGAGGAAAACACATAATAAATATTACGCAACTGTAAGCAATGACGATCAACCGGACTACAAGTCGCTTTTCAGGGCATCTTCTGTCAAACTAAACTTCTTAAAATTATATCGGTCCGCATGATCTTCTCAAATTTGCGCACATACTGCTATTTTTGCGCAAATGTGAGCGCATATATTTCGTGAAAAGGGATGTTTTGGGGGTTTTTTTGGGGGGGGGGCGTGGGATTTTCACAATCGGTCGTCCTAGATGCAACCCTGCAGTACCTTTCTGGACAGCCAATCCTTAAAAAATAGAGAAATATTTTAACACAGGTAGATTTCAAAATAAAATTTAATGTAGGAATAAACATATAAATCTTTCATAGAAAAATAATGAGTGTAGATATCAGAACAAACGTCACAGCAGGAAACGGAGAGTAACATGAAAGTTCACAGAAACGACGACATTCACAGTGTTACAAAAAAGAATGCGTAAAAGTACAAAAAAGGACTTTTAAGATTTTTAATAGATGCAGAACAGAAATTTTTAAAACAAAATTTAAAGGAATCACAAAAATTAACAGGCATGTGTATTGTTATGACAGGGGACACTGATATGATTTCTTTTTTTTTTTTCTTTTCCCTTTTTTTAATTATTATTTATTTATTTATTTTCGTCTGCAACTGACATTGTCATTTACCTGTTTCATGTTTTTCACTTCGATTACAATTTTTGCATTTTCTTTGTGTTGTCACTCAGTACCTAGTTCATTCTTCGATTCTGTTCACCATATTTCACCTGTTTTTAGTAATATGTTGGTGAAAAGACTGTGGTTCGCCCAAATTGTTCCTTCAGGCTCTAAAAGGTGGCAAAAGGGAGCGGGAGAGCGCTGGGGAATGAAACGCAGTACAAAATCACATAAATTAAAAACGGTCACAAGAAATGTAAACGTAATCCAGTAGTTTTCATAGTTTCAGACCACGTTGTCTGTACCGAAAGTTCCATTTCTCCTAACCTAAGATCTGCTTCCGGGTTACGAATTCCTAATGCTGTTTGTAACGACGGCTGAAGCAAGTGTGACTTTAGATTTATAAGGCATCGGAGCGTTGGAAAAGAATATTATCCATAAGTAGTTGATATGGGACAAAATCGGGACTTTTTCATGAAATTTGTTCTAGCTTGATCTAAACCTTGGTTTAGATCG
>JAOXYI010184756.1:0-11281 GCA_028566495.1 Lithophaga antillarum | reverse complement strand
ACTTTATCTTATAAGGGAAAGAAGGTTAACGTTTATATGTTTGATGAATTAAAGGAGTTAAAAAACGAATTAGGAAATTTAAGTGGCGTTGCATTTTGCTATAAAGGCGTAAATATGCCCATTGAAATCCCGATTAAAACACGTAGTCGTCAAAACTTCGCTCCTTCTTTAAATCACTTACCTCGGTAGTAATCGGAGTTTTGGTTGTTGTTACTACTATATTAGCTGAATTAAGGTCCGCTAATTGTATAAAGTAACACAGATCCCTATGTCAGATGTGGAAAAACTTTAGGTATTCCTGTAGGATGCTTCTAGCTGCTCTAAACAACTCTCCCTCAATGCTTTCTGAACTTTTCATTTTCAAAATTTAGTCTGGTTTGCTTTTGAACAAGGTTAGAACAAGCTAGAGTAGGTTTTGGAAAATGAAAAGTCCGGGAAGTTTGGGGGATTATCAACTACTGCCATGACCCATTAGGTTCAAAGATTGATTCGGGTACAAGTTTTGTCAATAAATACATAACTCCGTCAATTTGTTTAGGACTAACTTCTCCAAGGTCAAAGCCATGGTCTTCTACAGGATTTACAAATATTATGAGGAACGAATATATGTTGACAGATGCCTATATTCACACTTGTAAATAGATAACTTTATCTGGAAAATAAAGAATTGACCATTTTACACCGCGTCGAGACAAAAACTGAGAAAATCAGAATTTAGGTCTTTTGGAATCTCAGATGTGTGTCCTAAACGGTTCATATATTCTTATGTTTATTCTCCATTTTGTTTCCCCTGTAATGATTTAAGAACTTGAAGACAATTCGAAAAAAAAAAAAATCAAAATGTGCCCCTACCTCCCTTTTCCACCCAACATCAAAGACAATCATAGTACTGTAAATACCATCATTTGTTCGATTTTAAGGTTTAATTTTGTAATTGTTAATACGTTGTTTCATGCAATTGGATAACTATTTTGTATGTTTGTAAGGGAAGCAAAGACACGCAATCTAGTCCCATGATCGAGTCCCATGCCCATTCTATGTCTCTGTAGGAAATTATAATTCCCTTGTCTCTGGTTGTCAACTCTGGAAAAATTATTTAAAGAAATATTATAATGAACAAATATTCCTTACAATTTGTTATATATATTTCTTCCTTTAAAACAAAAAATTTTAATATTACTTTTATCAGAGACATATAGATTTTAATCTAATTAATTTTTGTCTCTGCTTTTATTATGTCCATGACATAGTATATAGATCTAGTGGAAAAAATCCCTTCCAACTAAAGATAGAAAAAAAAATTATAATTGGTATTAAGGGAAGACAGGGACCAGGGCTCCTCTCTTGTCATGATACCAGGGGTGGCCGGCGCGGGTATTGTCTAGTTCAATAGATTGCTCTCGGATTTTTTACGGTTCTAGTCGGAATACGGGCGTAGTACTCGGATTATCTCCCTTAGAGCTGTCAACCATTTCATTTTTGTGCAGGTGAACGAGTATGATTGCGTAAATTAGAAAATACAGGTAAATGCAACTTATATAAATAGGAATAAGGAAATAAAAACCGTTAACGTTCTTATCTGGAGTTATTTTACTGGTAACAACGTTCTAAATGTTAACCCGTCAAATAAACTGCCAGATCATGCTGATGGATGTTGATTTACGACCAAAATGGCAATTATTTTTACCCTTCCAGATAATAACGGAGTAACTGCTTTATCATAATTGAAAACGTGTCAGAAGATAAGATTTTCAGAGTGTAGTCTTAGACTACCATTACCACGCGATGAAAATATTAGTTACTACTGTGGTTATAAGTTTCATAAACAGATAAATACCTGACCAGAAGCACAGACGTGTAAAAGTAATGAATTTGTGGCAGATAGGCCTTTCTTGGTGTATTTAGAAATGGAGTTACCAACCCTTTTACCACTGATATATAGACTAATTAGACAATTAACAGCCAAAAAATAAATATTCTAAAATTGGTTTGATTTGTAGTTAATCTGAAAGAGCCAAGAAAATAAAAAATTTTGGTGCAAAAATTTTGAATATCGCTTCAGTGGTTCAAAAGTTATGAGCATTTATGTCCACCAAAAACTGGCCGATTTCTGAATTTGGCCAAAATGTCATTTTTCAGCCATTTTTAGGCCAAATTAATTTTTTTTTAATACATGATAAGCTGAAATTGTCTTTGGTCAAGGACTGGGGTCTCTTCGTACTTTGAAATAAGCCATTATCCTTAAGTATAGGTATTATGCAAAAAAAAATTATGGGCAGTCAAAATTAAAAAAATTACCTTTGGACTTAGTTTTTTTCAGTTATGTGTCAATAGCAAACTGGTCTCAACCCTCATGTTCAGAAGCAAAAATAAAAAAAAGTAAGCATTCAGAAAGGTTGGAATTTCTTGTTCTTAATTAAAACAGTTCACTCTTTCAAAAAAATGATAAAAAGTATATTTATTTTAATTTAATTAATTTTTATATGAAATAAAAAAAACCCGTGCAGCCCCACGAGTTTATGTGACGATTTTTTTGATAAAAATTCACATATTTGATCATGAAAAATCAGAAAAAAATCTTAAAAAATTTGCAGTGACAAATAGTTGTGAAAAATTGATCCCTTTAGCATTTAACATTCAATTTGTAGACCAAAAAAAATTTTTAAAGGATAATCATTGAAAAATTTATCCCCAACTTGTAAGTATTTTAGGCTCCAAAAAGGGTATAGAAGAGGCCATCGGTGGAAAAAAGGCCAAAGTAAGGACCACTGGACTAATTATACTCATGCTAAATGATTTTGCAAATCAAATAACACCATTCTTTTTATATTTTGTAGCATACCTTTACTTTTAGCCTTCAAAAATGGCATTTTTTGGTGATTTTAGAAAATTTCAGAAAATTCCTGAAATTTCCATATTTTTATGAATTATCTAATAGTTAAAAATCAAATATATAACAATTTGGTATCATGATAATCACAAGGATAAGTGCTATTTAGAAAGCAATTTATTAGACTGAAGTTGTACTGCTGGAATGTACAGAAGCCTGGTTTATCTGCCCTCTACCAAGTTGGATTGGTTACAAATTACTCAAATTATCTCCCCTTTTTCGTAGAATATCTCTTCTTATGCCGTTAAATGTACATTTTATTTAAATATCTTTAACAGAAAGTGTAACATGCAGCTGCTCAGCATAAAAACACCCCATAAATATATCACTGTCCTGTTCTGTAGTGTCTAAACCATGCCAAAATCATTAAATATTAAAGAATTTTCAGCTTAAGCAGTTTTTTTCATTCAATCATATGTGACTTTGGCATAAATATAAACAAACATTATACAGAAACTGAAGTGTGTAGCATCTCACTATATTATTTCATTTGTCTAGTAAAAATATTTTCAAACAATCCAACCTGTCTTCTACAAATCTGGAATATAGCTATAACAAGACAGCTTGTAAATATGAATGTGATATGTTTCAGGTAAGCATCAGTTGCTAGGAACAAAATAGTGTCCAACTGTTTTGTGAAATCAGATTGTTTTATGAACGCGTACCGTTTTGTGAACTCGGACCGTTTTGTGAAGTCGTTGCGGTTCGTTTTATATTGGAAAATTGGTGGTTTGGGAGAATCTTCATGCACAGATTATGGAATATCTATAAAAGAAACTAACAGAAACAGTTTTGGGGAAACTGTTCTAGGAATTTTCTGTCCAAACTGCAAATTTTGACTTTTTCTACTATATGTGCAACTAAAAAATCTTAAATTTTCTGTCTGACCAAATGAAATTTTGTCTGACATGTCAGACGGTCAGACACTATTTCACCATGACTGCAGTAATAATTTATTTTATCAGTAGTAAATAACAGTGTGCATTTTCAAGAGTTGGGATTTAAGTTTGCTTCCTCTTATGATTATCTTTCCTTTAAACAGATGAATTTTAACAGAACATTATTTGTTTTTATTGAGTTGTTTATGTATGCCAAGTAAATTGCCCTTTTTTCACACATGAAATTGTGAAAATAGCAATCATGGCACCCTGTTATTATCAGGTTACTATCATTAACATATTTTTAATATGTCAATAGACATTAACATATTAGGCCAACATTTTTTATTTTTAGTTTTACAGACCCCCTTGACCCTAGATTTGATAAAAAAGTGAAAAAAATGAATACAGTATTTTTGACAATATTTCTAGAAATTCAGACTTTTGTCAGTTACTTTGGTGGTGGTATGAAAATTACATTTACAATTTGTTATGAAATTTCCAGTGCATAAAATTAATAATTTATATTAAAAGTAAGATTTATCTCCCCCTTAGCTGATTTCAGCTGTACTGTTTGGGTGATTTTGGCTTCTTTGCTCTTCTTGATTTATTTTCTAGATTGGCTTCTAGCAACATTGATGAGACATGTTGTGTTGAAATGTGCATATGAGGCATTAACTTCAGCATTTTTGATACTGTATTATTCCCAGGAACTGAAAATATATATCTATACCACATTTGACAAACTGAGTGATTTTACATGCCTTCTCTATATGGACACTCACGATACGAATCAACATGGCTGATGTACGTACCCATCAGAGACAAGTTTTAAACTTCTTATAATCTTATTCTAATTATCCCCCACCCTTACATTTTGAAAAAACAATCTGCAAAACTAAAGATAAAAAATGTTGGCCTTACTGATATGTTAATTCATACATACATGTTAATAAATATATTCATTTGTGTATGATGGAGTGAATCATCTGTAATCGAAAACAGAAAACTTTTGAATTAATATACTGGTAACTGACCTACAATGAAATGGAAAACATGACCTCCAGTAATGAAACTGTATGCTTCACCTACAAAAAAGAAGTAAATGACTGGAAAAGAAATGAAACTAAAGGAGAATCCTCACATCACCATTCTGGTAGTCCTCCAGAAGTGGTTCATCAAACATGTTACCAGGTTCATCGTCATCATCATCTTCATCTTCCTCATCGTCATTCTCGTAGTCGTAGACTATGGTACATAAACCTGTCGTGTCATCATAACTGGAAACTTTTCCAGTGTACCAAAACTCCTCTCCGTCTTCTTCTCTCCTAAATCTGTGATCAACACGGCGTCCTACAATAAAATCAGGAGTCAAAGGAACTATCCGCAAATCACCATTCTCCATGTCATCCAACAGTGGGAAGCTATAGGTCTCGCTCTCTCCATCATACACTAATGAGTACATGTACTTACCTTTTCTTACCTTAAGTCCAGTTACAATACCGTAATACCATTTGTTAGATCCATCTGTCTCTTCTAGAAGATGCTGTACACGTTTACCTATCAAATCATCTGGATCTAGAATCTCTGGAACATCTCTGCTCGAGGAACCACTTGCTGTCTTCTGTCGCTTTGGTGCTTTGGATCTCTTCTGCCTCTCTTCTTCTGCTAGTTTTTGGAACTTAGCTTTCTCCTCCTGCAAACATACACTAGAAAGAGGATTAATAGTAGCACTTACCTGGGTAGATGATCTGTTTTCTTGTCCCTGGCGTAGAACACACTTCAGATTGGCTGAAAGTTTCTCTGCACTCAGGTACTTACCTTGAGCCATAATATTGAGCAGCTTACCTGTATTTGGTGTACCCAAAACATATCGGCGGAACATTACCTGTGTCTGCAGAGCCTTTACTTTCTTATCACCTGGCAGAGTTCTTACTTTCCTGTCAACTTCTTCAGGTGTTTTCCACAGTCCTCCAAATTCTTGCAGTTTTCCTGTTAGTTCTTCCTTCTTCTCTCTGTCACGTTGTTCCTTTGCCTCCTTCTTTTCTTTCTTAGAAGCAAGTGCTGCTTGACGCTGTTGACGAATAGAAGCTACTCTTTCAATGTATCTCTGTCGTTGTTCTCTGGTGTTTTCTCTTGCATCTCTTATAACCTAAATAAAAAAATACCAAACCTTTTTATAACACTTGTTAAAATCATATTTCGTTTTAATTACATATAAGTTAAGTACAAATAATGGTCTCATCTACTTCTGTAAGATAAACAATTTAACTGAACATAAAAGACCATAAGAAAAGTATGTGCTAAAAAGTCAGTTTACACTATAAAACAAAATTATATACTAATTTTGTAATACCAAACAGGTGCTGCATAAACAACAACAACAAACTACAACGAGAAAATAATGAAGTTAGTTAAATACAAGAAATAACATCTCACTTCCATTGAAAATTTGTTTTATAATACATGTAATTAAATAAGTTCACTAAAAATAGAAATAAGTCTTGACTTCATTAATAATACATGTATCATTATTAAAAACAACTTGAACAGAACAGCAATACTATAACAAATCGTATGTTAAATAACTGCATATGATTTTTGAAGGTTTCTTTGTTTAAGCACTAAAACTTTTCATCTGTTCAGTAAAGTTCTTGTTGATATGTATTTTAAATAGTTTTGTTTTGTTGTCAGCATGTTTTAAAAGAGTTTACATTGGGAATATGTACTCTGAATATTTTACAGTTCTATATCATGTGTATATGATTTATTTGTAAATCAGTGGTTAATACAAAAGCAAATAATATGAATCAAATATTCTGTTCTAAATTTACTTTTCTATTTGTTACATTTTTCCTTTACACATAATTCAATGAAAACATAATATATTCTTGTCTCAATATTGTTCTTAAAATTGCAGTACATTTGTATTTTACCTGCTCACGACGGGATGCATCTAAACTGCCCAGCCAGTCTGCAGTATGGTTCTGTGTCCACATGGTGATTCCTTCAATGGCATTGGTAGTGGCTCGTGGCATCACTCTTATCAAGTTGTCCAACTCAGCAAAAATTCTCTCTGGTCCAACATTTGTCTTGGGAACAGTAGCTGTATCTGAAAGAAGCTCAGATGACCAAGTAGTTGCATACTTACCTCCCTGTAGATGATCCTTGAGCTGTCTGTCACACACAACCTGGAATGAGGAAAACAGAAGCTCTAATACTTGACATGTTAAATCATCTAATTCTACTGAAGGACTTACCAGACATTCATATACTTTATCTTTCTTCACTGACTCTTCACCAAACAAAAATTCTTCTCCTTTCATCAGGGTTGATGAATCACTGGAAAGTCTTCTAAAAGCATCATACAGCTGTTGATAGATGGGAGACAACTCACTGACGTGGCCCTCTTTCTCCATATACCTCCACATTGGGCCGGTAACCATTTTGGAAATAATACCTAAAGCGCGTGCTCCTGCCTGCAAAGATAAAACATTGAGGTCAGCATTTATAGCTGCAAAAAGTTTATTATCTGTTTTATGTTCTTCTGTAAAAGACAGAAGGTCATTAAGCAGATAATAAACTCCCGCAGAATTATGAAACAAAATATTAAATCTGTTACCTTTAAAGGAAGCAAGGGGTACTTCCTTTACCTGTCCTTCAGTCTGTAGAAAATCTCTGAACTCCACCGGCTTTCCCGACTTCTCACACCCCCGATCTTGAACTGCTTTACATACTGTTCTCACCATACGAGTTGTTCCAGCTTCTCCTGGCTTACTGTATCCACCTGGTAGGGATGGGGCACCAACCTTCTGACCTGAATGAACAAGGCTCTCCCACAAGGCAAGGGTCTTGTTTGCTTGCTCTGAAAGACCAACAACAAAATGCAGACCACAAAAAAAATAATTAATACTAATATACCTCTCCTTTTCAGCTACTGACAAGGTGTCCCAGTTACCAATTACGTGCGGTAAGGCCTTCTCTCTCCACTCTGAAAAAAGGGTTATGAACTTCTTGTTGACGCTGGCCTGATCACTAACAGTGTTCTTTATCTTTGCTGCAATCTGTCTCATCTCTGCATTGTCATCCCCGGTCATCTCACTGATAATTCCCTCAAGTAGTTTCTGGTAGGCTTCAGCATCACCACACGCCATGTCACGCAAACCCATACACATAGTCTTGCCTGAAACAGAAACAGAAATCGCCCCATAATGATGACCAAACTTGGTTGTGCCATCAGGCCCTACAGTTAAATTACCTTCTGCACAGTTGATCTCTTCCTTCAGGTGAGTAATAGCTACACTTCTTGCCTCCAATAACATGTACTTTGCAAATGTGGGACCAGGAAGTCGTTGTGGTGAAATACCTGTCATCTTCTCCATTACTGTCTTGATGATCTTCTGAACATTCTTTGCACCAACCCTCATGCACATCAGTTCCATGTAAACTTCTCGGACTGTGTCTGTGTATCGGCCATCATGGAAAGTTACAACATCTCTCTGGTTCAGGAAGGCTTCCATCTGTTCCTTACATTCCATGTACTGACCCTGCCAAAACTCCACTTCTTCCTGTAACTCGCTGATCTTCCTGGAAAATAGGTCTGAAGACTGATTAGTATGTCCTACCACCTTGCGATTATATCTTACCTGTTCCTTTAGGTTCTTCTTCTCACGTTCAAGATCCAGGATGGCTGTTGACATCTCTTTTGTCCTCTGCCTGAAGTTGCTTGCATCAATCTGTTGTTGCTCTTTCAGTTCACCTTTTTCCTTCCTAGCTTTCATAGCTTGCTCTCTGTAATGATCTCTCAAGTCTTCTTGCTACTTTCAGCTGTCCTGTTTTCTCGTCAAGTCTCATCTGCAGCCTAGTAACCTCTTGTCTGTGTTGTTCTGCCATCCCTGCTTGCTCCTGTCTGTTGTATTCTATGCTCTTCTCAAGCTGCTGCTTACCACTGGTTAATATGTTTGCTTCAGTCTGTAATGTAGCTAGAGAACTTGTTAGAGATTCAACCACCCCCCTTAACTCTACTGGTATACATACCTCACCTACCTGAAGATTGAGAGCTCTAAGTTTGTCTATCAAGGGGTCTGTCTCAACAGCTGGTGTCATACAAACCATTTCTGTCATCTCAAACATCTCCTCTTGCATCTTCTTGAACTGCTGGATCTGCTTGTTCTTCTTGAACTTTCTCATCTTCTCACTATCTCGTCGGACTCTCATAAACAAAACATGCTGTTGTTTATCTGTCATCTTGTTTATCTGAAAAATTGATCTTACAATTTCATAAAGTTTACCTTCACAATTACCTGTAAAGTACTTACCTAGGTATCGATAGATTTCCACCATAAGTCCTCTGGTCATCATGGAAGTTGGTATTCCTCTGACTGCTCTGCTGCTGATGAGATCAACTTCAGTCAAACCTGCTGCCCTGCACTCAGGTAGGTATTCAAGCTCTTCTTTGTTCTTCACATCAGGGTAAATCATTTGGCACTCCTGCAAATGTAAAGAAGAGTCTGCCTTCTCAAGGCAGTCATTAAGAAACTGGTAGACAGGAAGGACAGCTTCACAGTCTACCATACTTACCAACCGGTGAAATTCTGGCAACATCTCGGCAACATCAGATGGCAATCTTCTCTTCACAAATACCAAAATACTCTGGATACCAGCTAAAAAGTAAACAAAGAGTTATTTTTTTTCTCCAAAATGTTCAAAGATATTCAGAAGAAACAGGAAATACAAAAATGATCATGAATTTTATGCAAGATGCATTTTCAACCTTAGAAAACTATCCTAATGCAGCAGTACTATACATGACACATTTATGTACTATGAAATTTTATTGTTGTAAAGGAATCATGCATCAGAAATTGTTCTGAATAACACAACTTAACCAAAGTCATTCACAAAAAAGTTGACCACTGCCAACTAGTTAAATTCAGTGGTATATTCAAGGTGGGCAAGGATTTCAGGCCGTTATTTATTTTTTTTCAACAAATAACAGGGCCTAAAATCCCTGCCCACCTTTTTTTGTTTGCATGTAAAAAAAATGTTTTGTCCCCCTCCTCTTTTTCTGAATTTTTTGGCTAAAGATTTCTTTTTTGTTTTTTTTTATAAAAGTTTTTTCCCTTGTCAAAAAATTTTGGCCCTTCCCTCCTTTTCACAAATCCTGGGTCCACCATTTACTGAATATTTATTTGCATGTGAGGTCTGACTGTAGTACAAGGTATTGTACATCTGTAACTGACCTAAATGCTAAATCTTAACCAAGTCATTCATATTTAAGTGTGGGTCAATGTGGTCTAATTACAGTGATGTATTATAGCTGAATGATCAATGTACTACAAATAAATATATATACACAAACTGCACTGTATGTAATAACAATATTAAAAATATAAAACCATGATAAATAACTTACCACAAACAAACACTTTCAAACTTAAGTACAAACTCAACAGAAACAAACTAAAATGAAATGAAAATAGAGAAAGCAAATCAATCTTGTTATGCAAAAATTTGAAAGTTAACTCACAAGATAAAAATTTGAACTTTAGGCGCAATGCCTGTATAAGAAATGTTGAGGATCTAATGTAACTGAAACCCAGTTTATCCTTGAATTGGTAAAGTTTAAACTTCGTACTTTTAAATTTTAGTTTCCTTTTTAACCAGAACACAATGTAAGAATTAAAATCTTTGATCAATTTCATAACAATATAAACTTTAAACCAATTATTAATATTGATCTGAGGCATAAATTAACATTCTTATGTCATTCAAAATATGAAAAATGTTTACAAAATGTCAAATTTATATCTGAATGCAGAATTACTCCATGTGAATGGAACTTTGAGATAAAGCACATGAAAAAGGTTAATTACTTACCATAAATAAGAAAATCTTTAAAATTAATGGATTAAATCAACAGAAACAAACTAAAAAGAAATAAAAATAAACAAAACAAAATAAAATTCAATACATATGCATCTTTGTATACTTGTCAACATTCCATACTCCAAATTAAGGAGGGGAGGTGCCACCATGCTTGTTGTCTTCTAATTTGCAGTTGAAAACTCAATAATATAAAGTAAGAATCACTATAATTAGAATTTTCGGTTTTAACTCAGAATTATTTAGCAAAATTAATGAAACTTCATCAAAAACTAACACTAGCACAAAATTTAAATTTAAATAGCCCTATATAACAAATACTAGTCGTTAAATTTTTCGTTTCAAGAAATTATAAGATGATCTGGGTTATTGAACTATCTTCTTGTCAAATCAAGGAAAAGTTTTCGCGTATTTATATTACCACAAAGCAATGAAGGAATGCAGTTTTTATCGATTGGCCGTTATGATTATAGATATAAGCAAAAGAAAAGTTGTTTATTAAATAAATGTTAAGGCCACTGGCGCAGTGGGGATGAGTGGACAAAAGACGGATAAGCGATAAAAGTTCATTAACTATCAATCATTATAAAAGAAAAATCTTTAAAACCGATACCATAAAAATTTACAA
>JAOXYI010184646.1:0-11281 GCA_028566495.1 Lithophaga antillarum | reverse complement strand
CCCTCAACGGTAAAACTTTGGAACAATCTTCCGTTAAACCTTCGACAATGTCAATCCCTTTCTTTATTTAAAAGACAAATTCAAAACCAAAACAAAAAGGTCCCGTTTTATTACTATATTGGCACTCGACTAGGACAGATATTGCACGCCCGACTTCGTATGAATTCTAGTTCACTAAACTCTCATTTGTATCTCAGAAACTTAGTCGACTCTCCGAATTGTCAATGTGGAGGTCTAGAAACTAATTCCCACTTCATACTTTCTTGCCCAAGATACATACACATTAGACATGAGTTAATGGATTCACTTTCCGACATACCGGCTAATATTGATATTGATATAAATCTATTACTCTTTGGATCAAATGAACTTTCTGACGAGCAAAACTCTAATATTTTTGTATCTGTACAAAAATTTATCATTAAAAGTAAAAGATTTACGTAGTCATTTTTAACATATATACTACTGCTTCACCTTGCATTTCACCTTGACTGAAATTTTATTACATCTACTTATATATTATATATACATACTTTTTTTTGAGTTTATTTCATTTTTTCTTTAGTTCTCATACCTTACCTCTCTAACATTTAAATTATTTCAAACTACATGTATGAAGAGCATGTTAATGTACTATTATATAACAATATTGTGTGGATATATATTTAGGAGACAGATTTATAAAAGCAGTTTTGCTTGTTTCTGAATCCTGCTTGTAATTATTATATTGTCAGTTATATAATGTTATACTTTTCTGAATAAATATTGTTTAAACTAACACCTATGTAGTGGGTGCCCGTCAAGAACTCGAAAAAACGGCCCTAGGCCAACTCAAAAGAAGGAGACTCCTTCCAAATTAATTGTTCGCTGGCTGCTTGTAATTGTTCGCTAGGTTTACAGAACGTGTTTGTCCTATGTTATTTTATGGTTTTTAGTTGTATCTGATAATTGTTCGCTACAGTTGTTCGCTAGCTTGAGTCAAGCTAAATATAATGCTAAATTTTGCTGTTATTTTCGCGCCAAAAATCTCTCTTACTGACCTTTTAACCCTTTTAAATAATTTAACAGGATGAATACAATATACATGTACATGCCATATTGTCGGAAAAAATAAAATACAGGAAACCTGACTAAACCGAACCCTGAGTAAACCGGATTCCTGTCAATTCCGGCCGTAAATTTCAGTCCCCAAAACTTTCCTTAACAATCTTTGTAAAAAATCCTTTTTCAAACCGGCCCCTGTATATTCCGAATTCCGATCGGTTTATTCGGTCCCAGTACACTAATTACAGTTATAAAATACCTGTCAAAACCGGCTTGATTAGGGAGTGCAAGTCATGTGTAGTACGCAATCAAAACAATTTATTTACATAAAAGGTTCTTTAGGGGACTCAACAATTGTTTGGTTACCGAAGCGTGAATAATGAAAGTTTTACACATTTCAACGGTAATTAAACATATTTTTATACAAACAACCTGAATATTCTTCCACTGAATAATACTCAAAGTTGCAAATCTCGGGATGATACAGGCTTTGAAGTTTCATAGCCATCTACAGACAGTATATGTTGGAATGACTTCTTATTAAACTCGACTGGAGTTCGGACAGTATTTCTCTTGCTACGGAAATTAATTGACTCAATTCATTTGTTGGCCAAGTCTCTGAGCGAAACAAAAGATAGTGTTCAATTTTCAAGCTTGTTTTAACGATTTTAGATTCCTCTCAAGTTGAATACGAATAGTCGGATGTAAAGATGACGCTTTTCATCTGTACATTTTGATACAAGGATCATCTCGACATAAATTTTGACGAAACGACTGATAGAATTTTAGTGCTCACGGAAGAAACTTAAGACGAGAGAGTGGGAAAGTCACTTCTAGAACAATTGAAAAATCGTGACGGGTCGGAATACAGGCAATGCAGCGAGAGTGACACAGTGAACCTGGACTTAACAGGTTCCAATTTCCTGTACGATGATTTTTTTTTTCGGATCAAGCACACGATCATGGGTAATAGACGACCACTATGAATTCTTTTTATGTCAATAAAAATATAAAGATGCTAGTGATGCGAAAAAAAAATGGTTAAAAACGAGAACACTTTATGTTTTCCTTACTGCAAATACTCGGAATGCACGTTTGTGCTATTCATTTCCATCAATTTGTGTCTATTTTGCTGACGTCAGCATTAACAATTTCCGGTCAACTTTAAAACCTGAATAAACCGGCCAACTGTCTAAACCGGCCTTATATCTTGGTCCCAAGAGTGGCAGGTTTACACAGGTTTACTGTATATTGTTTATTCTCAACAAAAGAGAAATCCTCGGTAAATAAATGTTTCTAAGGCTTGTGGAAAATAAAAAAAAAGATACTTTCGACATTGTTCTCATTTTAACGGATTTTGAAGAAGGAAAAAAATAATAAATCTTTCCACGGTTTACTAAATTGTGGCCACAGTTATCGTTAAAACGTACCCAAAATTGTGGCCACGGTTTATTAAATCGTTCCTACGGATTACTAGAATGTGGCCACTGTTTAGTAAATCGTTCTCACGGTTTAGTAAATTGTGATCACAGATAATTAAAACGTTCATACGGTTGACTAAATTGTGGCCACGTTTAATTAAGTCTACGCGGTACACATTTGGAGTCGAGTTCTCCCCGTTCGAAGTCGAATATGAACACAATGGATTAGAATTGACAGGCCGGAAATCTATAACAGTTAACGTGGCAAATGCCTAACTTTATCCAGCCATCGAATCCTCTTGTGTAATTGAATGGGGTTAGTCGGACACAAGTAGATTTTTTTCGTCACATTTTTATTTATAGGAAAAATAGTTAAATTGTCATTCAATATCACGAAAACAATGAAAAGTACGGGATCTAAACTGATAACGTATTAACATACGAGGATAGTCCGGTTTGATTAGTTTTGTAAAAATGTCTATGATTTTTTTATTTTCAGCATTCTTTCCTGAGTGTTAGTTCTGTATTAACTATAATAGCAGTCCTGTCTGATACAGTATGTGCTGACTTGAATGACCCTGTAAGAGCCACGCTCTTCAGTTCTTCTGTGTTAATGATCGGTCTATCTACGGCTGCGCAGTCCTTCTTTGGTTTGAGGTAAGGGTCTGTGTACTGGTTCTTTGCCTATAATGCAGCAGTACTGACATATACAGTCATGTAGGAAGCGACGACATTCGGGGGTCAGAGCTCTTGCTAACGGCACTGTGAGAGCGTAATGTCTCCAGATGTGTGACATGTTCTGTATGTGTCAAATTGCTGCATGATTACAATGCTTAAAAAAAACCTGCTCGACATTATAAGGCTAGTAATAGCACAACCTCGATTTCAAATATCAAAATACCTGTCGGATTATATTGAAATTTGTTATTGCACTAATATATTTGTAGACAGAACCATTCTGAGTAGATCTGTACTTATTCCGATCGATGCTCAGGTGAACGGCATCAGCAAGTGTTTCAATCTTCAGCGCTTTTTAATTTTTGTAGCAATCATCTTACGTCCTATTCTTCCTTAGCATAATGTAACTTTGACTTTCTTTACTCAATTGGTACATGTTAGAGATACATATACATACATTGTCGTCGAATACAAATTTTATTTGTACGAGCTTTAGAAACTGGGAGAAATGCGAGCTTTAGCCTTTTCGATAAACGTTTGTTGTGTTTATCCTGCAATGATAAAAATCTTCCTTCTGTGTACGAATTTAACGTAAAAACATGTTTTACAAATGAAAAATCAACAGCGACATTTGTGGCGCAAATGAGTCATATAATAAAGTCATAAGCAAAATTACATTGTGACGCCACATAACGGCGTTAGAGATCCAATTTATGAAGCTTTTGTCGGTGTCTAATAAGGCTTGGCGTACCAGAAGATGATACATCAGTGACAGTATATCACAAAAATTTATACGGTCAACTTATTTAAGCTGCATTAATAGAACGATTGCAAGATAAAAGTTTATATTTAGTTTCAACTTTGTGTCTGCTGATATGTTACAGTAACTGTGTTTGGTCCTTTGTTGTATTAGTCTTGTCTTAATCTATAAATGTCTTTGGTTATCTTTTGACATTGTGTTGAACAGGAAGAATTTTCAATTTTCAAATATTGCATGTTAATTATGCAGTCTAAAAGTATTTAAGAGGTTAGAAGAAATATCGTTTTAATCGGTATCATAATATAACCTTTAATATTCATATATGAATAAAAGAATTGTAATTAAAACATTTTAGAATTAAATGCATATGACTTATATGTATAAACAATTATATGAGGTCTTTTCAGTTATCTGTTTGAAAAATATAAAATATAGCAAATTCTTCATAAGTCGATCAAGCTATGCATAATGTACTTAAACTCAATAAATGTTTATGTTTGTTAATATTCTGGTTGAAATACACAATTAGCCTCGTTTCGGCTAATACAGTATTAGTCTGATGTTGTCCAGTTTTAGAGTAAACCTCTATATATACATGAATTTGTCTGCAAAACATCTGTCTATTTGTTAGTTGTTTTTTTTTTTTTTTTCTTCCTTCAAATCCACACAAGAGAAAAACAAAAATGTGCAGACTGACAAGTATTCCGGTAAAAAAAAAAGTTTTAAATACCAGAAAATCTAGATCGTAAATATCTCTGTTACGGTGGCTGTAACCGTATAATGGTTAGGCTGAAGCTCGGGTGGTCATGAGTTCGAGCCCTAGACGATCAGATTTTTTGTCCTTTTTATTTTTATATTTTTGGTTTGTTTTTTGTAGATTGAAAGAATCATGTTCAGTTTTCTGGTATTTAAAAACCTCACTTTATACAGGAGTTTGTCAGTCTGGAAAACATTTTGTGTTTTTCTTTCTTTCATTTCAATATCATTGACCCGGCATTGCCTAGTAACTGAGAAACAGAAATAATGAAAAAAACAAAAAAACAAAAAACAAAAAAAAAACAAAGACATAACAGTCAATGAACCATGACACTGCGGTCAAGGTCATATCTCACCTTCAGGTTTAAAGTGTTCATCATAAGATTTTACCATAGACCAAACTTTGTTGCTTAAATACTGATAATGGATCTAATAACAACAATATAGCAATCTTTTTGGACTGTGAGATTGAGGTCAAGGTCGCGATACATGTACATGTACCTATACTTCTTAAAAATCGTCCCATAGATCAATATATTGTTGATTCAGTATATGCCTATTGCCAAAAAAAAAAACATATGACCTGCTCACGGAAACTTCACGGACCATGAATTGAAGTCAAGAACTCATGTATATTCTCCAGAAGATGTTTATATTGCCGTATACCATTGACCAAGTATGATCAGTTACTGTGAAACCAAAATAAATCATAAAGCTTAAAGAAGAGTCGTCGGAGCGACTGTACAGTGACCAACGATAGCAGCAGAAATATTGACAGATTTCATAATATCTTAACAGTGTTGATATAGACTTCTAAGTCATAACGTTCAATGTAATGACCTTATTTCAGTAATGTCATTCCCGTTTTTAAAGTACTCTCAGTTCTGACCAAGATCAGATGCCATAACCCTGTGTTTATAAGAAAAGTGATGTGACCCAATTTTCGCACAAAATTAGGCTACTGTCAGGTCATGATGACCTAATTTCTGTATTTGTTAAAGGCACTCCTGATTCTGAATCATAATGGGATGTCACAGCCTTATATTTGTGACAAACTGTCATAAACAAAACCAGATCACAGTCTGGTCAAAATGACCTAGTTTTAGCTCACTTCAATGGTGTTCACAGTTATGAGCATTATGTATGTTTGGGAAAAATGTCTGTTACCTGTTTCTATGATTTTTTATTACATTTTCAAGGAGCATAACTAGGTCGCAGTTTTTATTTCTAATGAATTGTGGTATGCTCCAATGGTGCCCATAATTTTGAGTTTTATGATATGTCACAATCCTATCACTGTGTTAAAATTTCAGAGGGATTGGTTAATTAGAACAAAAATATTATCCTGAAACCAACCCGTCCACAGGGGGGACAACGGCGGACGACGACAGCGTTAAACCATAATACGACCGCAAAAATGTTGCAGTTGTATGGCAACGTATAAACATCGTACATGTACATTGTATGCACATTGTGTTTGAACGATATATATATATCAGGTGTCTTTTTTTTTTTTTTTTTTTGTTCTGCACTATCCAATGCAAGATAATGACTTACATGTAATTTAGTGCAACATTCATGTAAATGCATATCTCATCAGTGATGTAATTTTACTAAAGTGATATTGAACAGATGTTCCCGAGACAATGCAGCATTACAGTGGTGGAAAAAAGAAATACATCGACAAATCTAGAGAAAAAGAAAATTATGAACCACAAATAAACACACTGATAAATGTACGACAGAGGCATGAAAACCAACAGACCTTTATGAAAAATATCCCAAAAATGCAGATTGACCTTAAGATATTCAACACCAGAATTGGAAGACTTCAAAATTTTGTTACAAATAATAAATATTGAAAAATAGTCCAGAAAAAACGCAGTTCATTAAAACCTTTCCAACTGTCAGCTGGACCAAACTCATTTAATATGGAGAAAAAAAAGCAAAAAAAAAAAAAAAAAAAAACATCAAGTGGAAGACCGCATACCCGGAACAACAGTCCATATCAACGACTCATCCTTGCATAAATTTGCGCCACAAGAAAACACCATGATCAAAACTGCATGTGAAAAAGTTCCTGACAACTTTTTGGCAAAATCCCCACCAAATATAACATCAAAAAAAGCAAAACATCAAAGCTACTACATAATTCATTGGATTTATGAAGCCAGAAATGTTGGATAAATTAAAACCAAATGTTACCAAAGTGGTGGCGAAAACTCTACATCTCTAGCCTAACAAAAGTCAAAAAGTCAAGCAGAAAGAAAGAAACCAAAATCTAGATACGAAGTGAGAACGTTTAACCTTATGTTTCATTTCAATAGAAGATGCAAATTTCAAAGTTGAACTACAAATTGAAAAGGAACTGAACGAAAAAGTTAAAAGGTAACTCCATCTTGAAAACTTCAATAAATATGATTTCGATAATGATTTTGATAAGTTTCATCAGGGGAAATTAAATCTAAAACACCTGGAACAATTGTCAACAGGACCAGACTAGAAAAGAAATACAAATTAAATCTGAATGGCGATGAACCAAAAAATCGAGGACAAATTTTATTTGAATTTGCAATATCAAAAGGTGTTGACACAGGCAACTCCAACCCAGCAGCAAGAATTAATAGTCATGATTGCACAAGGAGGTTCCGTCGAAAACTTAAAACAATTAGAAATTCAGAGATATCTGTTCCAACATCCCGTCCATTAAAAATTGTACCAAAACTGTTTGATAAACAAGAACTCTCAAAAGATGGAACTCTGCAAGTGAAAACTATAGAAATATATAGCAGAAAGATACCACTTGACGACATAAGAGCAAGAAATATAGCGGTTTCACCATTTCGGAATCTTACGGATTTTTACAGATGACAGCTGTTAAAGCTTTTCTGTCCAGGACCTATCCGATAGATAAAAGCACATAAGAGAACCATTACCCCAAAACATCGGAAGTGCACAGCAAAACGTAAAGAAACTGGAAAGAACTAGACGATTCAAAATTTGGCATGATCACTCCGACATACTGAACTACTCTTATGTTAGCTTTATGACATGTTACAGTTATGACTGTACCAATTTCATAACAGTTGAGGGATACAAAGCAAAATTTCCACTAAAAAAGCCTACATCAGTTCAGACCCTCGTTAAAAGACGCTCTTGTTACATTCTTGGTCAATCTGGAAGTTCAGACAAAGATTAAATGATGTATAATACAATAAGACGGAAAGACCTACAACATCTTGAAGATCCCATACATGTATTAGATACTTCCACTTTTAATGAGTTACGTGTATTTAGTGGAGATGGTCCCTCAAGCCAGTATGAAAATGGACAAAAAGAGGTGGAAAGGACGGGTTGCGATGAAGCCTGTATTTGGTCCCAGGTCTTGCCGAAAATAAAATATCACCATTTCAATAAACCTATGTTCTCTTTTTATACTTATATGTTTGTACTTTGTAGAATTATTATTACTCCTCAGTTTGCATGCCCCTTTTCTGCTTCTGAGACTGATGATAATGGGTACCCTATTAAACCATTAACATTACACCTATGGCAACATGTCACTACTTACGAGATCACTGTGTACAAATGAACTATGACGCGCATAGAGTACCAGCAAAATATTTTTACTACAAATTGCATATGAAATAAGCATTAAACTGTATCAATATCTTGCTTTCAAATACTCAAATATTTAAAAAAAAGGGTATCAATATCCCTTGATCTACCTTTACGCGTAATTTGAAGCATATTTCAATGTTTAAGTATAACGCCCATGCGTGACCAAAAAAGAAAAATCATAGAATTTAACTCTTCTTATACGTCCAATTTCCAGCGAAAATATTTTGTTGGTTATACATGCGCGTCAACGTTGATTTTCATATAATGTACACATACGTAAGAACATTTTCTTTTAGTCAAAGTGTAATATTTACCTTAAGGTACCCTGCATTTTCAAAATCTGGAACACAGCAATGACGTACAATATGAAAAGTGATAACCATTTTATAAAGAAGAGACATACAGCTACATAAAGAAAATACAAAAAAAAAAATTGTACGGTATTTTTCTAAACGAAACAAGGGGACCAATAACAGACCTTATCGCAACCCGTCCTTTTAGTTGTATTTGTGGTGTCAGTTCTCAAAACCACATAAATCTTCAGTGCTGTTAACAACAAGACGTCATGACACTGGATCAGAGCGGATTACTAATTTTAAAAGGAAAAACATATTTGGAAAAGAGACAAGATGTAATTAATTCCCTTGCAGGCCTTTCTAAGTCAGATCTTGAAAATGAATTAAAAAGTCGAGAAGTTGCCAGATTAGGTTTGACAAAATCAGAATTACAAGGCTTGCTGAATGAAATTTTACATAGAATTCAAAGACCACCTGCACTGATGCCATTTTACCCTAAGTATAAAACCAGGATATCAACCATCAATTTTACGAAGTCCTAAACTGCGAGCTCCTACAGGACCTTACCAACGTTGTTCAGAATATTATAACAGAACTACCTAGTCACCTTGACAAGTATAAAAGGATTATGACAAATTCAAAGAATCAACAATCGCGAAAGGCAGTTAAGGCAGGCACTCCACGTCTTAACAAGGGTAAAATTGCATTTGCCACAATAATCGGGCATATTCACAGTAAAGAATAGTTTACGAATAATTTTGATAATTGAAATTTTATCAAATAGCTTTTCTGTAAAAATCACCAGTGTAATCTATAAATAGACTTGTTATTTACGTCAAGTGACCATCTAAAATGAAAATAGACACACCTCATCTTCCGAGCTAAAGAGCAAGGGCTAAATCAACTATTGGGGTATATTTATTTGTTCTTCCTGATTAGAAAAATCCTGAACAACAAGAAACGCGCTGCTATTTTTTTTTTTTTTCAAATTTGCGAAATATAGAAGTTTTAATGATTTTTTTCCACTTCTAGACAACAACTTGCTGATTTTGGTTGCTGTACAGACGTTTATTTAAATTAGACCTTATAATCTATCGATTATATAGATGTCTCCCAAACGAAAGAATTCCAACTCCCAACATGATATGAATATGCCCTATTTTCCAAAAACCCGAACATGAATGTACATCTATGTTTAGAATTATTCTTCTTGTGAAGTCTCATTGAAATTATAGCAGTAGTTACTAAGAAAACTGATGTAGAAGCTGACTGGACAATGCCCAGTTTCATGGCAACAGCAGTCTTTTATCAAAACCAAAATCCGAATGCACATTTAGGCATACTAATAAATGTTCCTGTGAAGTTTCATTGAAATTCTGTATGTAGTAACTGAGAAAACGGATGTTAAAGCTGACTAGATAATGCCTGTTTCCACGGCAACGGCAGCCATTTTCAAAAACTAAAACCTGAATATACATCTACAGATGCTGATGAATGTTCCGCTAAAGTTTCATTGAAATTCTATCAGTAGCTACTGAGACAACTTATGTTTAAACTGACTAGATAATGGCTGTTTCCATGACAATGGCAGTCATTTTTTCATGTGGATGAATGTTCCTGTGAAGTTTCATTGAAATTTTATTAGTAGTTTCTGAGAAAACTGATGTTAAAGCTGATTGGATAATACCTGTTTGAATGGCAATGGCAGTCATTTTTCAAAAACCAAAACCTGAATACACATCTAGGCACACTTATAAATGTTCATGTGAAGTTTCTTTGAAATTATATACCTAGTTACTGAGAAAACTAATTTTAAAGATGATTGGATAATGCCTGTTTCTATGGCAACGGCATCCATTTTCCAAAAACCAAAACCTGAAAACACATCTACACATGATGATGAATGTTCCAGTCAGGTTTCATTGAACTTGTATTAGTACTTACCGAGAAAACAGTCGAACAATTTCAGCGCGAAAGAAGAAGAGGAAAGAATAATACAGTTATAACTGTAACAGTGTACTGTCACAAACGTCACCCAAACGAAAAACCCTTTTGGACCCATCGTAGAAAAAAAATGGGCAGGATTCCCATAATATGTGTAATAAAATGTATGAGCTGTAAAGGAAAAAAGTAAAACTTTTTAGGCAAAATGTTTATTTTGGACCCCAAATATAAGTACCTCGCCCCCCCTCTCTTGGACAACTGTAAAAGAATTGGGCAGGGGTTCCCCTAATTTGTTTAATGAAATTATGTGTTAAAAAAGTAAAAAAATTCAGGCAAAATGTTTTATTTTGGACCTCAAATATAAGAAATCTCCTCTTGGACTCCTCTAAAAAAAATGGGCTGGGGTTTCTTTAATATGTTTAATAAAATTTATGTGCTGAAAAAAGTAAAACATTTCAGGCAAAATCTTTTGTTTTGGACCTCAAATATAAGAAACCCCCTCCTGGACCCATTTTAAAAAAATTGGGCAGGGGTACCCCAAATATGTTTAATAAAATGTACGTGCTGAAACGAAAGATAAATAAATGAATAAATAAATAAAATTCGGGCAAAACGTTTTATTTTGGACCCAACATATAAGAAACCCTTCTGGATCCCCCTAACAAAAAACGGGTAGAGTTCCCCTAATATGTTTAATAAAGTGTACCGGTATGTGCTGAAGAGGGGAAAAAAGTAAAAAAAATCCCTTAGGATTCTATAGT
>JAOXYI010184535.1:0-11283 GCA_028566495.1 Lithophaga antillarum | reverse complement strand
AATAAATATTCTGACCCTGGTCTGAGTGAAAATAAATAATCTGGCCACATTTGATCGAAAATAAATATTCTGACCTCACCGAATTTGCTTGCACCCCTCCCCACCCCGCTCAAATGGTCGTCCCCTTACTACTACGCTCCATTTTTCTACTAGTTTTGGTCTAGGGCATAACTCCTATAGAAACTTTAACAGACTTGTTTTCCGTCAACAGTAGTGTATTAAATATATCGAATAATATGATAATTATTTATTTGCAATTGCACTTTTCTTCCAGTCGAAATATCTATTCTGTTACTAACTGTTTTGCGTGTGAAAACAATACGTTTTCGAAACGTCTCCGAAAATGTTTCAGACTTGACGTCTGAACACATAACCGTTTCGAAACGTTTCAAACTAAAACGTTTCAGCTGAAACATATCGAGAAACGGGTTTCGTCTGAACGCAGCATTAAACTACCGGTATGTCCTGGCAGTAACTATCTCGGATTTTCAATCGGCACAAAAATGCAAAATTAATAGAAAATATTACAAGGATATTTATACCAGTAAACAGTTGCATTGACTCAGTGGTAATCTTTGAAAGTATTTGCTATAATGTGGTATGCCAAATAATGTCCTCTCCGGCCATTCGCATAAAAACAATTTTTTTCTAATATCGTAGTCATTATCCGTTCTCCTTACCTAATTTATGACTTCTTACTGTATTATTACAGCTTTTGTGCACTGGGCAATATGTGGAGAAGGACATGTTTACCCTTCCGGAACACCTGATGTCACTCCCAGTTTTCTTTTTTGTGGGGAGTCATATTGTTCCGCGTTATTTTTAATGTCTTAATTTACGTATTGCGATGTCCGTTATGATTTCCGTGTTAAAACGATGTTCGGTTCGTAGTTTACTCTCATTTGTTCGTAGGGAGTTGTTATTTGATGTTAAATGTATTATTTTAAGAGACATGATGTCGAACACCATTTCCGCCTTACAACGATGGTGTCATCTAACAATATACAACGGTTGCCACATGTTGGCAGTATAGGCTTACCCTTCCGGA
The DNA here is from genome assembly GCA_028566495.1 of Lithophaga antillarum. Classification (NCBI taxonomy): domain Eukaryota; kingdom Metazoa; phylum Mollusca; class Bivalvia; order Mytilida; family Mytilidae; genus Lithophaga; species Lithophaga antillarum. Next base: position 10,235 of record JAOXYI010184535.1, on the reverse strand, counting down.
GCACCTGGTGTCACCCCCTGTTTTTATGGGAGTTCGTATTGTCCTAACTGTAGTTTTCAGTGTTGTATTTGTGTTTTGCTTCCACGTTTGTGTTTGAGCCTTTGTTGATAGCGGTCTTCTCCGGTCATATGGATATATATATGACTTATCAGTTTCTGCATTCTTTTCATTCTAATCATGTCGTTCTCACGAAGTATTAGTTCATGCAAACGAAATAATATATCATGCGAACGAAATAATTAGAATGAGAAGAATACAGAAAATAGGTCATATATATCCATTTGACCAGAGAAGACTGCTATCAACAAAGGATCAAACAAAACACAAACGTGCATGCAAAACACAGACACAACACTGAAAACTAAAGCTAGGACAAAACGAACTCCAACAAAAACCAGGAGTGACATATATATATATATATTCATAAATTGTAATAATATCCATCATTTCTTGAACACAGCTTCTGTAATTAGTAAATATTAGTTAAAGATTCATTTAAAGGATACTTGTTCAAAATAAAATTTGACTTTTTACATCTACATTTGACAGATAACTAATTAGTCTCTCAACATTGCATCAACTGATTATGAACGAGCAATTTGACAATTTGAACAATTTTATACAATGAATAAAGATGGGTTCTCCACAGATTTATATTTATAAGTAATACAAAGGTAAGAAATGAAAGGAAATCTAGCTGTCACAAGTACAGACATATCAATAGAAGATTAAATGTAAATTTCCTTTTCCATGATTGATATCTATTGTTTAAGATGAAGGATATTCTATTTTTCTGATAATTCAATACTTATTCTGTTAAACCAACACTACTTAAAAAAAAACAGATTAATAAAATAATGTCCACCTTTTTAAATATCCTGAGTAATCTGAATGACATGTACTCTTATATATCCGAAATCTTCTGGTCTAAATCTGTATAAAAATAAAACAATAAAGATTAAATATGCATATACTCATCTGACAAATTAATCACGTTCAATACTTGCAATTACAAAAGAAGTAGTTTTGTAAACATTTATTGAGTTCAATATTTATTTGGAGTTTTTTAAAAAAATATATGACCCAATTTTGAATGTCCCTTGAATAAATGAGTAACTATATCTCCCATGCCAAATACAATATGAGCTAACTTGCTAGTTGCAATAAACTATATTTTTCACTTTTGTAGTGTAATAGGAATGTGTGAATGCATGTGTGTTTTTAAGAAAAAAGGAGGATGTGTCTTTAATGTTTATATCTTACAAATCAGATAAAAATACACGATTGTAATATTGTTATATGAAATATATTATTTTGATATATGAAATATATATATGTATAAATATGTGTTAGATTTCTACTTTCAACTCAACATAAAACTTAGATGTACTAATGTAATCCTTTGTAACAGCTAGTACAAGTTGAATCAACTACAACAAGTACGCCTAAAGTATGTTGATTTCTTGGTACCCCTTTCTGTGTGTATTTCTGAATGATAACCAATTGGGAATCAAGTGTCGACCAAGGTGGTGGACCCACTTTCGCGCAAAAATGTTTAATCTACGAATAATATATGAAGAGGACGCAATAACAAATCTTAAATACTTTTGCAGAAACCTCACTTTTTTTTTCTTTCTTTTCAAAATCCTATCTCCTAGCCTTGAAATTATTGTGCTTTAGTATTTTAGTGGACATAGAAGCATTCCCGGATATAAAATATGTAAACGTCTGTTGATATAATAACTTAGCTTTGCTTTCTTTGGTGTTTTGAACATTTTAACTGCAAAACATGTGTTGGTTACGACGGTTTGTTTACAAGCGGATTCAAGCTTTCAAATGACGACGAGTCCTTGAAGACGTTGCCAAATTAAATAATATTGCAAGAAAACTCCGACAAAACCAAAAGTCCACGAGTAAATATTTATATGCCAAAGTCCAATGCATTCATATTGAAGACGATTAGCCAATTAAAACGAACCGGAAAGAAAGGGTTACCATTTCTCCCAACATGGAGAGATAGCGCAAATGGCGTCATGCGTTAGATTGCGATGCAGTCACCAGCAATATTTTAAAGAAGCATTAACCTCCCTGCGAATACAAATATTGTCCATCCGAAAGAAATCCCAATGCTTGTCGTTATGAAAGCAACTAAGGACAATATCTTAGATTATTTTCAGCTGGACCAAGATTAGTTTCTGCTATATGTTGTCCGTTATCAGTTACATAAAATAACTGTGACAAGTTATTATCTTATACAATACTGTGTACAAGGTCATTGAAAATTCAGTATTTTACAAGCCTCTTTATGGTCAGCATTTTGTAGCCAAGGGTAACAACAGCAAAACAATAACATTTTTTAACAAGCAGACGACTGAGTACTACAAACTTAATTCACTTAGATATAGCCTAAATAGGGCCTTTATCTTACCTTCTCTTTTCTTTTTTTTTATAAAGAGTAAAAACAAAAGTCTAATCAGGACATATATATACAATGACGGCTAATTTCGGATCGCATATCCAACGTTTCACACGGAATAACAATTTATCTAAAAACTATTTATTTTTTTCACCTCTGGCATCATACTGGTCTTAATGTTGATGCAATCTGTCATTTTTGACGTTTCAACCATATATATCTTCCGATTTAAAAAAAACAAAAAAGAAAAAGAAAAAAAAAGAACTTTTTGTTCAGTATCTGAGGTTGAAAGACCATTCATTTTCATTTTCGTTTATATTTACAAGATTTGACTATCCATTATTTCCTTTCGAACAGTTTTCAGGACTTTCTTTCTTCCTCGTTCATATTTGTTTTGTTTTTTGTTTTTTGTTTTTTTTTTTTTTTTGCTTTTATAGAGCTTCACGCCACTTTAACGATTTTTCAGCTATATTGTGACCTGCAGTTTATATTGGGAAGAAACTGGAGTACCCGATGAGATCCCGACCTTGAGCGTGAAAACTGACAATACTTGTCCCAATAGTTTTGGAATCAATTACCGAGATCCTGGCTCGAACTCACAACCCAAGGGTTGACAAAATGATGATCAGTAGTAGATACGACTAACTAAGCGAGACTACTTGGCCACCGATGCCCCTTTCTGTTCATCTGAAACGTATTAAACGTCCATAAAGTGTATGTATGGATAGTAGATTCAAGGAATAGCTAGTACAACTGTGAATTTTATAAGATACGGAACAAGCCATTTTTGCATGACTAATACATTTTAGGTAGATTATAAAGTTCTGAAATTTATTTCCTGACATGCAATGACCTATACTACTTCATTTTTATTTTACATTACCAACACTATATGTTTATCCTGTTAAGTTTTTCTTCGCTTTAATCACGTGGTAAATAATATATATTTTTTTAAATTGTATCTTTAACTGATATTTTATGAAGTAATATATATTGTTTAACTCACTTGGCAAAGGCAAGAGTGAGCTTGTGCCATCGCTTAGCATCCCTGGTTCGTCTATCATCGGTCGTTAGCTTTTCATTTGAAAAGTGTCTCATCTGAATGAGTCAAACCACTGTACCAGAGTTTCCAGGAACGGTCTTTTAGCTGTTTCCGTTCAAAATTGTGTCTGGCAACCTAGCACTCTATCCATGTTGGCCGCCACTGCCTCTGATTGGTCACAATTTGCTCATATTTTTTGGAAATCTTCTTCAGAAACAATGTACCAAATATACCTAAATCTGCTATATAAAGTACTTGAATGGTCATCTTTCAAAATTGTATCTGACAAGACCTTGTGTTATAAAAGATGGGCGACATGGCCGAACATGCAAATTAGTCGTAATTTGACAATAAATGCATTTAGAACTCCTTTTCTCCGGAACCACAGATCCAAAGGACCCAAATTTGGTACATATGATTGTAGGATGATCATTTTTTTCAAAATTATATTCGACAAGTCAGTCTTCTTTCCTAACTGGTATCCATATGTGAGTATGCACATTAGCTGTAAATTGACAATAAATTCATAAAAAGTCTTCTTTTCCGTGACCACAGATTCAGATGGAAACAAATTTGGTACATATTGTCTAATGATAATCTTTTTATTTTAAAAATTCCATCCCACAAGTTGGTCTGTTATCCGAGATGGGGTCTATGACTAGCTGAAATTTTACAAAACGTTCATTTAAAAGTCTTCTACTTTAGAAACACTGAGTCAAATGAAACCCATTTGTTATATATATTGTCACTGGGAGGTAATTTTCAAATTTATATCTGATAATTCGTTTCATTTACCAAGAAGGACATCATTAGCCATAATTTGAGAAAAATGCATTAAAATCTCCTTCCATAGACCCGCAGGGCCCAAGGGACCTAAATTTGGTACATATAGTCTTGGGATAGCCATCATTCAAAATTTTATGTCACAAGTCATTCTGATAGCAAAGATGGTCGCCGTGACTGAATAATATACATTATCCGTAATTTCACAATAAATTAGATTAAAAACAATTTAGAACCATAGAACGAAAATTTGTTACATATCATCCTTAGATGTTCATCTTTCAAAATAAAATGCAACAAGTTGATCCATCATTCAAAATAGTCTCCATAGCGGAATATTCAAATTAGCTGTAGTTGACAGTTAATTCATTAGCTCACCTGACCAAACGGTCATGTGAACTATTGCCATCACATGGTATCTTCTCTTTAACCACATGGCCAGCGAAGTTAGCAGGAATGATCCTCTCAAAATATATGTTATGTAATAAGTGTGAAGGCATGCATATCAATGTGTACTCAACGTGTAGCATTACACGTGGTTAGCATTTGTGTAAACAGAAACCTAAAATTCAGCATATCCATCTGTAGAACCACCAAAATTTAGCACTACATAGAGAATGGAGATCTGATTCTACACAAATTAAGTATTTACAGGCCCCGTTAGGTCTTAAACTTTAAGATCCAAAGTTAATATGAGCATAAATATGGAAAAAGCTTCAAAAATTCAACTAAGACACAGTAATATTTGGGAAAAGCGCTATAACATAACTAGTGAGGAAATATTCCAAAGTATGCGAAGTATTTTAATTTTTGAATACTAGAACGATTGTTTACCATTTACGCGATACAGACCCAGGTGAGCCCATAATTTAGCAAGGCATGAACTTCAAAGAAGAAAAAAAAAGTCATTAATTAACTAGTTAATATTTCATAGTAGCAATGCATGAACTTCAAAAAAGAAAAAAAAATCATTAATTAACTTTTAAATCTAGTAACATCAAAGATAACAGTTATAGTTATTTTTGACGTTTTTGGAGGGTTTGATGAAACTGTTTAATGACATGTAACAGTACAAACATGCTGCATATATAATGTTCTAAATAAAATGAATTGTTAGTGAACAAATAATCTATATTCTTGCTGTTATTCTCTATCCTATCAATTCAATAACAGGAGTCGCGGTAGTCGCTGAGTCGAGTTAGGATATCATATATACCTGTGCAGATCCCTGTCCTACCACCTCTTACTTTATTTAATACAACGCAGAAATAGCTGCACTCGACTCGGACGTTAGGCTTCTATCGTTAGAATTTATCTACAGTTTGTATTTCAAAAACATCTGGCATTTTCCTGGAAACAATGTTTACCTGTGTCGATAAAATTTCCGATCTGCACACAGAATCATACACATGTACCATGTGAACCGAAAGAAACATTTAGCATTACACTGAAACTTCTTGCAATATTTAAAACATTTAGAGATCTACGGGCAGTCTGTTTAAAAGAATTTGGACATTTAGATAAAGTTTACGATCATGTAGTATGTTTTATAGTGATGACCGACTTTAATATTTTGCATCTGTGGCTTCCTTGTAAGTTTTCCATTTTAGATCGTTTTGTATTTGTCTAAAATATATAATATTCTCTTTTTCAACACTTATATGCTAAAGTCTTGCTGATGTGTTGATAGTTTATCTTCCATGAGACTTAAAATAGTCCGGCGTATATTTTTAATACTAATGAAAGATTCATTTTTGAACAGGGGAGGCAACAGCATCTTACTTATGGAGGTTTATTTCCTGGAGATACTTTCCGCAAAACAGTAAAAGAAATAACCCAACTGTTATTCTCCCAGATCTAATACATCACATTCTACCGGATGTTAAACTGATTATAATATTACGTGATCCAGTGGAACGGTATATTGATAGTTTTCATATTATCTAAAAAAATGAAAGCTTTTTTGTTATGAGGTGCCGTTTGAACTTGGGTGCTACTTTTGCAGTTGACTAAATAGATCTATGAGGTTTCTTGATAAAAGACTTATGATTCATACATGTTTTGCATAAAAAAAAAGGATTTATACCGAATATACAGCAAGACTTGCATATAAAAGTAGTATTTCAAAATAAATTCCAACTCACAAGCCCAGTGAAAATGACAAATGTAAGTGTACAAATAGCTGGGATTGCATGAATTCAAGAATGGAGTGAGACCAGATGCGTCGACGTGGTAAGCGTTTCCTGATATGCATACATCACCCGTCATGCTATACTAAATCATTTCCGTAAGCAAAGATCGCAAAAAAGTTCAGGACACCTTCGGTAGTACATACAAATATTAAAATCCAGTAAAATATGTTATAATATCATAATCTTTGATGAGGCGATATAGTTAAAAAGTGCGTGCATATTGAGCTGACGTCTTGGCATAGAAATAAAAACAGGAAATTTTTTTTAATTCTGGATAAAAAAACACTTTATTAATTAAAAAAAAGAAGAACAGAAAAGAAAAAAAATAAACGGAAAACATTATGAACTAAATTTATACAAATAGAGTTATACGAATAGGAACTATTTTCTTTTTTAAATTCGCAAAGTGAGCGGAAATTCAGCTAGCATATGATGTTACAATAAGGGTTACAGTTATTGTCAAACAATTTGAAACCCGCTCTGACCTTGTATACATAATAATAAAGGGCTTCGCATCATATTTTACAAGGTATATTGAAAATACGACCATGTACAATATTACTTTCTCGTAGACAATTGAGCATGCTTCTTCTTTGATGACTAGGCCAAGTTGTCAATAAATATGTATATTTGCCTTTTTTTTTTTATTTTATTTTTCCTTCTTGTTTAGTAGTCAGTTTTACAAGAACGTAATTATAATGTTTGATTTATTACATGCATTAAATCTGAATATTGTAATAATAAACTGAGACGTGAAACAATTAATGGTTCACTATTTGCTATCACTACTCAGTCTGCTATACTCGCTACGCATGATAGGGCCGTTTTTACGGTTATGAGATTTACATACACACTAAATCTTCTGTACAAATGACACCAATACATAAAATAAATGGACTAACTGTACGTGATGAAGAATGTTTCTTACCATAGTATATGACGGATTCATCTTCGATCAGAATAAAAAAATAATAAAACCGAAATTATTTTTTGACCAGATTTAGAGACTGAAACTCTTAAATGCAGAAATCCCTACGATATACTACTGACTTGATAACTTGTAGAACTTTCCTGCCGGACATGCTTTCTTAAGGGTTGATTGACGGGTAATACATTGCATAGTAGTAAATATTTATCCTGTCGACTCACCTGGTCTCACTCTATTCTGCAGTTCATGCAATCCTAGCTATTTATATACTTGGATCTGTCATCTCCATTGGACTCATGAATTTGAACTGATTTTGATATGATACTTTTTATGAAGATCAATTTAATATTCGAAGTTAATTTTACAGGTACACTAAAATAGTAATCAATAAATAAAGTCAAAATGGAAATGGAAAATGAAAACGTAGAAAAGTAAACACTTAATAACTTGTATCAGAGAACAGAACTAAAATTGTACTGTCACACGTCATTGTTATTTCTAACCCACTAAATGTAAAGGAAGTAAATTAACATTTACTAAGTAAATGCAAAAAATCAAAGAAGTTGGCGTCTACTTTTCGTTCACTTGTTCACTTTCTGCTTCCATCCAACTCAACGAAAAGTATGCAGTTTTTGTTGATATCCTTTTGGATTTATATTGTCTTTTTAACTTTCATGGTAGACATCAGTCATTAAATTGCACAAGTAGTAATATTCTAATACATTTTTTTCTTTCGTTTATGCCTATAAAACAGTAAAACATCTAAAGTAACCATACTTTGTGCTTGTTGTCTATATCTTGTGTCAGTCAGATAATCTTGCAATGAATATTCAATTTCAACTACAGAGTTCGTTCCAGCTTGTTTGCTTTTTCCAGTGGAAATACTATGACGGAAAAGACATTTGACGCCACTATTAGAGCTGGAATTGAACAGGTCAGAAGATGTATTTACAGCAAAAACGAGTTAAATTGTATATTACAGCAGGAAAAGGTACGTTTTATATTAATTTCTACTTAAATAAAAAGTCCGTTCGTTATCCGATTATTTTGTTCTTGATCTTCAACAACAATAGATTATAACGATATTGTTTAATTCTACATACAAATAGATCCGTTTAACGGATAAATTTATTCTATCAAATTGTCTAAGATGTGTTATTATGTAATTAGTGTTGTGATTTGTTAAAAGCGCGGCCATCTTATTTCTTAAGATCTGGATGTCCTTTCATACTGAAATATGTATTTAAACATACCTTGCTGTTGATAGAAAATTTCTATACAGGTAGACAGGTTGTTGTCAAATAACCTTCTGAAAGATTTCGGCAGTTGATGCATTCAGTGTAACCAAAGTAACCCATATGGTATATTGTATGCGTATATATATGTTACAATAGAAAACGGTACACGACAGAAATCGGGTATATATATGGTAAACTTCATTTTTGAATGTGTAGTGGAAATTGTGTAGCTGACTAGGAATCCCTCCAGGTTTATGTACAATTCATCAATCAGTAATAGGAACATTTTGTACACACAACAACAATATATTACTTAATGTGATTTGATGTTTAAAATATAATAAACAAATTTTCTGAAAAATCAGGAGAATATATGTATTCAATTTGCTTATTCCTAAAACTAGTGGAGGAGGCAAAATAAAAGAAATTCTTGTATTTATTGAACTTTAATGAAAAATTACCCAAAGTATTAACCAATGAAACAAATATTTCATTATATTTCAACTTTGTTTTATTTGTACAACAAAATCATGTCATTGACCCGTATACACGTTTTCTTGAGTGAAATGAAAGGATTATGTTTTCAATCAACTTGACATAGCATTTCAGTTATCGACAAATAAACTACTAATTCGAAATTATTGAAATATAAATCTTTGATATTGTTCTGGTGAATTATATTACACTGACGTAATAAACTGTGCATATATATTCAATAAAGTGAGATCAAATATTGACGATCTTCACGTTTTGTTCTAGTGTTGCAATATCCACGCATAACTGTGAATACCTTTTCTAAAAAAAAAACGTGGAACTGTATCGAATAATTCACTTTTCTGAAAAGTTTATCTTTTTACGATCTTTATACAAAATTTAACAATTATTTGCTCGTGTACATGTGAAAACAAGGAATCATACGATAGAAGATCTTGCATTCTTATATCAAGTGTAAAATTACGAAATATGACTTATCATTGCTATGTTCAAATTCCCCTTGAAGATGAGGGGATCGATACCTAATGGTCTAGGCACCTGTTAGTATTTATTTGAATAAATTATACAGGTATGTCATTTCTAAGACGTAATGAAGCATTTATTCAGTGTTAAGAATATTTACTGTTATAGCGAGAGAATACAAATTTATTATAATATACCGCTGACGATACCATTGGAGTTAATCAGTATTATAATTTTTTTTAATATATCCAGTTTTGTTGTTAGAAGGCATAAATGTCGCGACGAGACATTTTGGGCATCCTAAATAACCAACGGCGCGCTTCTGTTAATCTAATTTTTTATTTATTTGTTTTATTTTTCTTACTAGAATATCATTATAGAGCGTTTAAAGTTTGATTGGACTATTAAATCTGCAAAGAAAACATAAATCTGAAACTATGATTAAAAACTATGTTTTAATTTGTTTGTTTATTCAAGAAACTGTCTGCATTGCATTGCTTCGCAGGGTAACTGACAGGGAAAAACTTATTTTGCCACCTTTGTAAAAAATAAAATTGATTTTCCATAACTTATGATAGCAACCCTCATTAGGCCCCTCTTACGTAAGTAGTGTCAAAAGGCCGATTCTGCCGCACTCCCCAATTTCAAGGGCAAATCCTGCATAGGGCCCCCAACCCCA
>JAOXYI010184424.1:0-11285 GCA_028566495.1 Lithophaga antillarum | reverse complement strand
TTTTAACTAAAAACACTTAGAATTTAGAGTTTCTATATAATATTTATGCTTTTTCATAATAGGAATAAAATTTAAGTTCTAAATGCATCATTCGAATTGAAATAAATAAAAACAACATCACGACGAGCTGAAATAATCTCGTACAAACAAGTTTGTGTTGAACGTTTTATTTTCTTCAGTTTTTTTAATGCATAAAAAATGTTAACGTGCAATAGCTTCGGGATGGGGTGGGGTGTTGTTGGGCGGCGTTTAATGTTATCCGAAAATCCTTCAAAATCAATTGAATACATTTCTGGAAAGCTTTCAAAGAGTGTCGAGAACAAACTATTCACAAAAAATGTTGGTATGAAACGAGGAAGCTTTGAGGGAAGGATGTTTTTGTGACCTACAGGTCACAGTATCTATATTTGTTTTTCTTACCACTGAACTTTCTACGATGTAGAATATATCATACACGGAAATCAGACAACATGCAAATATGCCTGTTATCTAAACAAATAAATGAATTCTAACAAATCTTTCAGAGATTATTTATCATCATGAATTGCAAATATTCATCTTTATTCTATTTGTCTCCAAATTAATTTTTTTTCTTCAGTATTTGGACTACATTATACAGTCAGTAATATTTGTGAACCTGTTATCCACACCTTCTGTTGAACCAGTATATAGATTTCAACTGTATTTTCACATATTTATGTTATTAATTGCAATTGCATGTGTGCAAATTCTATTTCATTTTTCTTCAAACTGAAGTTTCAATTTTTTTCTGCACAAATAATGCATGTGTCTCCGAACATGTAAAAATGTAACATGTTATCCGCAACTCCTTCTAAACCAATGAATAGACTTTGAAGAAAAAAAAATTTTACAACTGCAGATTTTCTGTTTTTGAAATTCAAGTTTTTCGATTTCTTATACATCATGTATCACAAGCCACATGCAAATAAGACCTGTTATCCGCAAGTCCTACCTCTGTGATCGAGTGAATTGTGGATGTACATGTCATATGTAATTTTTCTTGAAATTGAATAGTCTAGATTTCTTGACATTGATAAATGTATTTTATATGGACCATATGCAGCTCTAATCTGTTATCCAAATCTCCGCGGTCACGAATGGATGTTACAAAACTTTCAGAAATAGTTCATTATGAATCTAAGGTGAAAATTGCTCAAATTGTCGCACAATAATTCATTCAAATCTAAACCAAGCTACATCCCTTTTAAGCACAAGAATGGAGATGACTGAAAAGGTATGCAATAGACACAGATATGATGACGACATAATTTCTGAAATAAAATCACCTCCTGGGTAGGGAGAACTTGGAATTTTTTTCTTTTTTTTTTTTCGGTAGCCGCTGGACCTCAGCCTAATCACATATTCCACAGACCAGGAAATACTTACCTATTCATATATTTGATATCACTATACAGCTGAAAAGGTGCCTGTGTGCAAACTTTTCATCACCAATTAATATTTCATTTTTTCTTTGGCGATTCACAATTTGTCCTTTTACTATCTAAAAACATAAATTTGGGGTAGGAATTTTTCTAAGCAGAAATGTGAAATTCACACCTAGAATACATGTATACCTATCGGGGATTGTTTTTTACTTTAGTTGGGAATGAGTCCTGTTTTGCCATTTTGGAGAAAAGGTCAACCGGTTGGAAACTCTTCAAATTTTCAAACTAATTTTCATTGTGAATGGGCCCTTAAATGGGCCATGAGACATCTAGAAAAATCCCTTCTCATTAAACTAACCGGATTCAATATACAATGTATCAAGTTCTCCCATTTTTATTTTGGTTACAAATATCTTACCGCTTGGACAGTCGCCATATTTAAATATACAGTAGTCACCACGTGGCCAGGGTAGATCATATCTGGTTAATAATGTATCCTTTTTCACACAAAATTCCAATTTTATCGCATCAGTATTAGTCTGACCTTTTAAAATTAAATATGAAATAAGTATATTCAGCATATAATGCTTGTCTGTCGGTTTGTAAGCTACAAATGTTCAAATCCGCATTACAACAAAATCAATTCAACAATTTTCTGAAAATTAAGTCAGTAAAGAGATTTTTAGGAATTGTTAAACGCACCATAAAAATAGCTCTTACAAGTATTAATTAATAAAAGCAACAATTTGTTGACGGTACCAGCATCACATTAGGTATCAGTCTTCAGCTGCATCAAAAGATTTCTTCCGTAATAAAATAGTCCATTCTTTCTGTAATGCATGAACAAGTATGAAACAGAAAGCTATCTCAAATGATAAATTGATATTATGAGAACTGATGGAGATGAATTAATTGTGACTGTCAAGTGTCTCACGTGGAACTTGAAGTGGTACGGTCACATGTAATTTGAAAATGAAAGTAGGAAAAATATGTTCGTAAAGTTCGGGGTTCGTAAAATTTCTTATCTGCGTGGCTCCCAGCACTTTTCTTCGCATTTTTTTGAAACGTAAAATAAGTTGTCTCACCCCAGATAATTGGCCGTTTTATTGAAGTGAATTTGTTTTTAAATATGTTTTAATATTTTGTGATGTAGTATGAAAATAAACTATCGATATTAATGCGATATTTAGTGATGTAGTATGAAAATAAACTATCGATATTAATGCGATATTTAGACCTGACATATCAGATGAATATCTTAATCAATATTTGGTATATTCAACAAAATTTGAAGCGTGGCCGAGTGGTTAAGGCCAGGACTACGAGCCTAACAACACTATTGTGGGTTCAAGTTCTTCCCCCTGCGCTTCATGTTAACGTTTCCAGACAGTTACCCAACGTTGTGGTTTAACCGATTCAGCTGGATAGTTGTCCTGCCTTTCCTCCCCCAGTACGTTTAGTAGTCACGATATAGCTGAAAAATTACTGAGTGATGATAAATCCCAACAACCCGAATAAATACATCTTTTAAACGGGGACAGGTAAGAACCATTATCAAACGTAAATCTTGATACCTGCAAAATGTTCATCAGAGGATACATCATTTCCATTATTTGTCATTTCTGTGCTCCATTTCGCATATCCCGTCGCCCATCTTGGCCCAGATGGGCATATATTTTTGTCAGTGTATACCTGTGCCATAGCATATGTTCCTATAGGCCATTTAAATGGCATTGTCAATTTTTCAGCTGAAAAAAAGGACGAAATATAACAGTGAAAAGGACATAATACAGGACACCACAACAGAAAGATGTATCAACAAATACTCTGGTTTATACAATTGATATGATATATTTGTTACTCTTATAGGACAATATAAATTGATCTTTTTTTTTCTTTTTGTTATAGATGCTTATATGACGCAATGAAGCGTTAATGACAGTGCAGTTCATCCGTCCATGTACATTGTTGAATAAAAAGCACTGTTTGATTACTGATAGTGTGCAGTTCATCAGCACACGTGCAAGTGCCAGATGTTGTTTCTCAATAGTATTTTCTTGGGAAAAACATTGTTATTAATCACCCTGTAAACCTAATGTAGTTATCTGATAATACTCTCTGATAGGATGCATGGCAAACTACAGCCTCATAAATATGTATACCACAAGATTATGTGTCAAACAGAACTGAGAGTGGCGAGAATATTAATGTACAATTACTTTCAAAACAATGCTATTTTCACATTGAGAAATTCAAACCGCCTTGTACATGTTGTATGTCAGCGTATTTTGGCGAAATGATACAGTTTTAATACGGTCGTCATTTTTACCTCGACAGTAAAAAAAATGTTAAGATCAGTTAAGAGGTGCTGACAGAACAGGTGCTGTTCAAGTGGCATTATTCCTTCAATCACCGTGGAATACGAGGTTAATTTATTATACATTTATATACGATAAACGGGATGTGCAGAAATTCGGGTCAAAATATGGGAAAAGAACAGATTTCAGATCTGTTTTAAATTTGTTCAGTTTTGACCTTTTGACAGATTTAAGACCCAATTTTCAAATTTTTAGATTCTGTTGTACTTTTCACTATAATTTCTTTGTGTTATATCAATTTTGTACAATAAGACTACTATATAATTGTAGAGTTCAGGGATTCAACGGACACAAAAATGTGGATAAATTCAGGAACCGGCGCCATGAATATTTTCTTTTCTGAGAATTGTATTTACCCAAATTTGTTATTCTTAAATATGGAAATTAAGAGATTTTAAGTGGGTAGGGTATTTAACTATTTTGTATTGATAGTTTAATATAATTTTTTCCCCAGGAAAGCTTTATTGAGGAAGTTTTCGGTACATTGCTGTTAATTTAGGTTGGAGATGGTTTGGCTCCCCTTCCGTTATGACCAAAGTCAAGAGAGTAAAAGGGTACAAATGCAATTTCATAAAACACGTCCGAATATTTAAACTACAAGAATCTTTAAGAAGTAGAATATATCATATCTGTTTGGAAATGAAACACAAGAATCCTACAGAGTTCAACTTTGAGCGGACAACGATATATAATAGGGAAAAACTATTGAATTAAAATCCGGTGATGTTATAGAGGAATGAAATTCCGTGATTTTTTTTCTCGTTGAAATAAGGCTAGTAAATAAATAGCTTTCGAATGGACGTCAGAACATATGTTTTTTATCTTTAAAAAAATGGATAATACTTGCATAACGAAAACAACTATATATGTTTTTCCACCTTAAGTATCAGTTACTATTACACTTTCTTGTACAGGGTTAAAGTCAAAAGCATATCTCGTCAGAAGTTATGTATAAATCATGTAAGTAGACGTTTGTGTTCACATAGGCAAATCAATGCCTTTTATAGAAAGTACAGTTTTACCTCATAGAAATCCAGCCATGTATTTTCAGGAAGTTTAAATTTATTAATTTCAGTTTTTTTCGCTGAACACCCCCACCCCCTAATCGAAACGTTACAGGATAAAATCGTACCAAATGGAAGCATCAAAGTCTTTCCATACTCGTTCAATGCTTTCACTATAAGTGGTTGTTTCGCCAAGATGTCCGCCAGCGTTGTTTTATCATTACATATGTTTCTTTGCATCAAACTCTCAATGTTGCTCCAAAACTTTTTTTGAAGTATTGTGTCAATACTCATCAGCCGTAGTCCAATTGGTTCTGGTTTATCACCACTCCCTACTGATAGTGTGTTTAAATTCTGTCCAAACCTTTTCTTGTAATGTTCACTTGTAGCAAAAACATCAAACTCTACCATTCTAGATGTACCACTGCTTGTTTCAAGAACAGCTTCAGGAACCTAATAATCAAGTCATTTAACATTTTACAAAGCCGGAGTATTTTAATGTAATCACTCTGAAATCAATATCAAAAATACCTAAATAAAATAGTGATTGTATTCTTATTTCAAAATATCGACGTGGTGTTTTTGTATGGTGATGAGCATAAACAGATCATGGTATTTTCTTTGCAGCAACGGAAATTAGTGCTTCTGATTGGTACCACTTCAGGTCAAGAGGTCGCTTTTCATAACTGCCTTAACTTTTAACTTTCTGGATAATTTAAAGCATGAGAAATCTTGATGTCTTTTTTGTTGTTGCCAGCTTTCCAAACACTGTATGTTAAAAAGTGGATTAGACCGCTTTACAATATCTATCTTCTATTGATACAGTTTATAATCTTGTACCATGTTGTACGTTTTACCATAGTTTTACCATATATATGTCCTATATGGTGGTATCGACCGCTCGCCTTAAGGAGTGCCGAATATTCCGTCAAGCACTTATCGTACTTTTTATATTCAAAATTGTAGTGCGGTGGTGGCAGACTACATGCATATGTTGAATAACGTTTAATTTTAGATTAAAGAAATAGTAACGGTCTTTAGCCAATCATCGCATACTGATGTTTACATAGCTTTTACGAGATTGTGTGATCATTTCTACGTTTCTTCTAATTATGTACGCCTATCGTAGCTTGAATTCAAACAGAACTACTAATCGGGAAATTCGATTTTAAGTTTGACGTTTATTATAATGTCTCCGGCTTAAAAGCTGACCTACCAAACCCAGAGCAGAATTAGTCGAGTTTGTTCGAAAAATGACAATAAATCACAACACTGAAGATACTTTATAGTACAATGATATAAGCTTGGAAAAGTCTGCTTTCGAGATGCAGAAATTCTACCCGAGTAAAGTTTGGTAATGAAGTCAATATTACATTGGATTTGCATATTTAGCAGCTTATTTATCGAAAAACTTGGTCAGAGAAAGACAAAAATACAGAAGGACAGACAAAATGACAAAATCATTTGCACTAAAATATATTATCTATAATTTGGAAACATAAATACAAAAATGTATAGCATTACTCGTGCAGAGGAAGCACAAACATTCGTAAGATAATGGATAATAAATACATTGAAATCCTACTAATTCTAGTTCGGAAACTTGTGCTCGACTGTCCAAAACTCTATCATATTCCAAGGCTGGAACGTGATATCTAAGTCCAAATGAAACCCAAGATGAACACAGAGCAAATGGAGAACACGTAAAATATTTCTATTTCTTATGGTTAGGCGTTACAATGATAAAGTTGCTGGAAAACAGTTTAGTTTCTCATCGCCGCTCTAAATTTTTCCTCCAACCTGAACCTATTTTTATTTTTGAAATTGGATAGAAAATTTGTCCGCAAAAGTCAAAGTTTTAAAGCTAAACAATAGTAGAAACTCAAAAGATAACTGCAGTTTGTACAGGGAAACACATAATTTGACAGAAACATTGCTTTCATAATTTGGGAGTGATCAAAGATTGAAAACATAATTTTTATCTCCTTTTTTATTTAAAAGAAAAGAAAATAAAAGTCGCCATCTCTCACCAAACTGTGAACAAAAATCGAGAAAAAAAAATTAACTGGCCTGAAATAGACTTCATATTGTTTTCAAAAGAGAGAAGACAGGTATAAATATGTAAACCGATACATTTTCTATACGCAAGTAAGTTTTTGTTTTATTCAAGCTTGAACATAAAAACTTACATTATTAATCAGGTATTCAAAAAGTTCTACGTCATCAATTTCAGATCGTTCAATTGTCTTTATTCCAAGCTCCGCCTCGACAATAACATGCTGAAAAAGAATATGTTAGTACTGAGAGTAGATGTACTATTTAAATTTCTAAAATGAAATGCAAACTGTAAGTAAGGATAAGAAGAACTCAAAATCGAAGAAAAAAATAAGAAAAAACCTTGGCATTTTTGTGACATAACACAGACTGCGGAGAAATAAAACTCCTGGATAGCGCAGACAGGGTCCCGTCTACCGACAGATTGTCCTCAGAAGTCGAAAAACATCTCTCTCTGCTTGCAGTCTGCTATTCTGCTGTTTTAATATTTTTGTAAGTTTATATTCTTACTGAATCTGATGACCTTTAACACAATTTCGAGTAATTTTTAAAAAATGTCAGAAAATATTAAATAATTGTTAAATTATGGTCCAAAATATCAAGGTCGGAAATGATAGCTTTAATATGACAACAAGAATTAATTCTTAAATCGTGATGATGGATTATTATTGTATGGCTATCATCATAAGCATGTGGACAATTGATTAAATCCTAAACTCTGGCAATTACATCTTCTAATAATAATACAAAATTCGTAACTTTATCTACCAACAATTATCATTTGCTGACTTTTCAGTTTCGAGAAATCTCAGAGGAACTGCGACGCTAAATGAAATGAGGTCGACGAAAGTTTCCGACTACCTCGCTATTAGTGACCAATACTCTTTGTAATCTATACCATGTATGGGAATATAAACACTTTCCTTATTCGTGATTAATTTCTTGAATCCATCTTTTTTACCTTTACCATGGATGCATCAATAATTTAACCCCTATCCTCGAACAGCAACAGTCACAATAAGGGGGATTTTACACTCGTATTTTTAAGCGAGTGGAAGTCGGTCTCTATATTTGAACACAAGTCTCGCACATCTGTTTTACAACACTTTCATGCTGATACAAAAAATGTATGTATGGTTGTAGGCTATTTATCCCGTAGGTTGGGTAAAATGAGAGATAAAAAAAGTAAAGTAATCTTTTTGTTACATGTCATCACTATCGTAAACAAAACAGAACATTAAAAAAATATCGAATAAATGAATAGTTCCGTTATCGCGGATTCTGAAATTCGTCGTGGTGTTTAATCCATTATAAAGAATTACAATCCATCATCACAAATTACAAATGATAATACGAGTGATCACGTTTGTTTCTTCATTATATGATTTTAGAAATCGTGATAATGGATAATAATAATACCTCATTTATGATTATTGACTGTAATCCGTTATAACGGGTTCTAGAAATAGTTACCACGGATTAAAATCCATTATATTCCAGAATTCTGGATAACTGATTACAATCCATTGTAACGGATTCTAGTGATCAACAATTTATTTTTGATAACTTTCGTCTGAAGCTCCTAAGCAAACTACTAATCAAAGTAAAATTACAGTTGATTCTGTTATATTTTGTCGATATCAATGTACATACCGTTCCCCATGTTTTCAGGAATCTCAAGTACTCCTTCTCCTCATACAATGAGTTAAGGTCGCAGACTGCTGCAGCAAATGCGTCACTAACAGTAAAGTGTTTACAGTCTACAATATCCATTGCATATCGCGCTTTTCCAAAACTACAGGTCCTTATCACTTCTTGTGCAACCTTATTCTGACTGAATGTCTTTTGTGTATGGTATAAATATGCTTTGTAGAAAAATTGAAAAAAGTGAGAACAAGAGAAAGTTTTGCATTCTTTATCAAGAATAGCAAATAATCTAACAGGGTCTCAAGTTAAGAAGAATGAACGAATAGTTTCAAGGAAGCGAGAAGAGGTATGGCTGCTATTTTCGTAGATCAACATTAGTAGTTTGAAATGCAAGAAATTAAATTGTATCAGTTTTGACAGATATAGTTTCTAGTGACCATACATATTTTATTTTCATTTTTTATGCAAAAAATATCAAATTATTTATAGACATATGCTGACGAAGAATTATTTTGCATTTGTAAATATTTATTTTGAAATACTGTAAAACATGAACTATGACGATTACACTATAGTATTTTATATCGAAATAAAGCAAATAAGTTATATTCTGTAGTAGAAAATCTTTTAACTTTAGAATTACCATCTTGGTTTCCCTTTGCTTCCAAGATTTTTCGCATAAATTTTAAGGAATTATAAGAAATCATAATAGGAAACGAGAAATAGCGCTTTCACATACTGTCTCTTGCCCTATTTCCCTTTTTTCAAATAAAAACATAAAAGTACTACTTACGTGTACTTAACGTAAAAGCATATCTTTTAACGTTAGAATTACCGTCTCCTGTAAAAAAAAATACGGCGACTGTTATGCATGAAACCAAGCAAGCGCCGCGGTATTATGACAATAGGTGTAACGTTTGATAACATCTGGCATTGTGACAATAAAAAGCTCTACAAGGGTGCCAGAAACATTTTTAAAAACTTTTATTTGAAAAAATATATTCTCTGACCTATTATTATTATATAGCATCATTTTGATACGTCTGTAATGTATGCAACGAGCTTTTCTCGTGAATATCATTAATGTTATACATGTACCAACTTCCGTTATATTACACTGTACGGTAATATTTATGTGGAAATAGCGTCAAACAACCATGACTAATATTTAACTCTTTCCTACTTCTCTTACAGACATGCCTTTTTAATGGTTACTTACAGACATGCAACTCATGAAATGTTCGTTAATAATGTTATTCTACATCTTAACTTCTTTTATTCTTACCGGAAGTCTCGATCGCCTGAAGTAGTTTGTCCTGATACGATCTCTGATTATAAAACCATTCCACAGATTCGGTCTGTGTACAGGTTTGTTGTAGATGAGATATTACAGCCCCAGAATCTACATCTCCATCTGTTTCCAGTATTTTATGACTCAGAATTCCAGGATCAGAGCCACCGGAGACAGGATTTACTCCATCCGGATTACCATATAATAAACTATATCCTGCGCCTATTATATCTTCAACGCCATTCCCGTTAACACCAGCGGTAAAAACCGCAACAATTACCGTCCAGATCATAAATGATCCTTTTAAAATAAAATAAAAATTAATAATTGTATGTCTAATAAAAAATTCAAAATATAACAATTTTCAGTGCACTCTGTTCTGTGCTTTATTTTTCTTAATACCGTTTCAGTGATTAAACAGTCAGTTTTGGAAGAAACAGAATCTTGTAACAGCTATTTGTGTAGCTACATTACTGTCTAAATATCTATCAACGTAATTGTAAAACTTAGTTTCTTATTTTGCACAGAATGATATACAAAATTATTATTCTGCAGGAAATACAAATTAAGTACAATTAAGTACATTCTACCTATCTGACATCGTTGTTAAAATTTCAGTCTACTGTTGCTTAGGCTAAGCATGCATATGGTTAATTGACGATTGTGGCACCTATAAAGTCCACAACTCAACAAAAGTCCACAACACCGCTTAAGTCCACAAGAAATGTCCGCTAAAGTCCACAAAAGTACGACCGCTAAAGTCCACAGTAACAATTTCCCCTAAAGTCCTCAAAATTTTGCGTTAAAGTGCACACACAGTTTTCTTTCATAAAATAAATCATTTCTCTGTGGTTTTTTTTATCCCGATAGTATAATAAAAGGCATGGACTTTTGTTCTACGTAATTATTTCTAATTAATTTGGATTATATGATTGATAGATAAATGGATTGCAGAATCTGTAAAATAAGGATATTGGTATCCCCCATTAACTTGCTCCCTTGTATTGTGATTCTCTTTGAGTCTCCTCTGAATCAAAAAGGCCAATTTTGACAAAATATTTGTGAAATTGTCTATGGGTGGTCCCCTTTTTGTATTGTTTAGTGAATATTTGATGATGAACAGATGGCAAAACCACTACATGTATATGCTAGAGACACTGAAAAATCATGGACACCTATATTTGACATTAAAAGTTCCCTTGCATACAGGTATAAAACATACGAACGAATTCAGTTTCCGATACGTCCTGTGGCACTAAGCAGATTCCGATCACTCGGTGGTTTGCATATTTGTGATTTCAACGAGGAAAAGGTAGCTGTTTCAGAATGTGTTGAAGAACAAATGAAAAGAAAACGAGCAGATGCTGTTCTGTATTGTGTTTTACCCATTATATACCTTACCAACTGAGTATTTAAAGATTTTATTGAACAATGCTAGGTCACTGCATGCACATTTTGAAGATGTGAATCAGATCCAAACATTCCTAATGGAGATATAGTTGGA
>JAOXYI010184313.1:0-11286 GCA_028566495.1 Lithophaga antillarum | reverse complement strand
TTTTTTGTGAGGTGGTGGGCCGCGCCCTGGTGCATCTGCATACCAAGAAATATTGTTGTAGGTCTTTTAGTTTCTGAAAACTGGCTGCAGACGCGGACGTGAACGCCGAGGGTACTCCAATAGTCCCCCTCTACTTCCTAGAGGCGAACTAAAATTCTCTATATGATATATGTGAAATTAATCCTTTACCATTCACTAATAAAACTTTTTAGTGAAATTCTAAGACCAAAATAAAACACATATAGTCATGAAAGCAGAGAAATGGAGTAAAGGTTGGTTTTGCAACAAAAAATACTTTGCATAATTGATCAATCAGAGCTCTACTATTCTTTGAAAAGTGAAAAATTAAGAGTTTTACAAATGTTCGGTGACTTTTTCTATCTTTTAACATTTCAAAAAGGATGTAATTTTCTTTGTAGATTTGGAAAATGACTATGTTAAGAATTACCAGCAAATAAACCGACGTTATGTCAATTTGTATCATATGCCCTTAGAGGTAAAAGGGAAATTAGTCATTTTTTACCAAGCTTGGAAACTCACAAATATACTGTTCCTTCTTTTCAAAATTTTCACACAGACATAAACAATTTATAGAATGAACCTCTACAAGTTCAAAATCATCGGCAGACAACATTTTGGATTGTCATCACTATCTGGAATAAATGTACATGTACCACATTTTTTCAATATGTTGATGCAAGCAATAACTTGCTTTTGATAAATGCAGACCTCTCTACATTGACTATTTCATCCCTGTGCACTAAATAGTGTTTCACTCTTTTCCATATCGAATCTGCGCACCCTCCCATCTTCCACCTAGATGAATATACTTTACAGTATATGAATTCCTGGCAGTGACTGTTTGATATAAACTTGAATGTAACAACTGGCATTATCTGGTGCATATTCACTGCACTAACTATCTGAACATCAAAAGCTTGTGTGCCATGAAAAAGTTTGAGCAATTCTCCATTCAATGATTCAAATGGAAAACACAAATAGACCCATGAGGTCCTAAATCTTGTGCACACTCTGGAATGTGAAGTAACATGTGTACATTTAGAGTTAGATATCTAGCTCCATATAATGTATCCATCATATCAACAAAAAGAAGAATTTTACTACTCACAATGTCATATGGCAAAACATTACTTTTCGTCATCAGCCAAATTGCTTGCACAAAAGTACAGTAATGATAAAATAAAATTGGTGGCTATGGCACGCGGGAACCACATTAATGAGTAAAACTTAGTTTAACGGTGTAAATCCTGGTTTTACGACAATTTATGTTACATTTACGCCGTTAACTATCATTTACTGTCGTCAGTTTAAGATTAGTCCATTAATTTGGTTCCCGCGCCGTAAATATGATATAATTGGTCGTAAATGTATTAACGACCGTAAATGTGAATTAATTCGTAAACGTAAAAGCAGATTTCGTTCAATAGAGATTTTGAATCGGAGAATCACATGTTTGACTTGTATCAGAGACATGTAAAACATTTAATTTTATGTTTCTGTCAGTATTATTATATTACATATGCAACAAAAATTGAAACAACAAAAGCAATCATATTTAAGATCCAATAGGATATGCAAAAGCAATTCACGAGATAAAATCTATAAAACGATCAAAAACAGTAACTTTGTATTAAATATGAAGGCGATTATAACGCATTTCTGATGCCTTCCAATACTTAAGATGGTCCGCTATACTTCTTGGTCTTGTTATATTATATGTAGGCCTTGTTTTAGCAAGCCTTTCATCAACAAGTGCCAGATGATTAACATGAAAAAATGGATTCTTGGAAGAGAACCATAATGTCGTAAGACGCTTTGTGATTCCAAGAAGGACACAGTGCATGTAATCAATAGACGTGGATCTTACATAATCATAACTAGTAAGTCCCATAAAAAAAGTTGGACTTTTAATTCCATATACCGCTTTGCCTGTCTGTGTAGCTTCTCTCGCATGCTGTGACAAGTCTCCACTTTTCCTTCTTTCTCCTACTGAATCTTCGTCAATAAAAGGAAAAACATCGTTGTGTCCTCTTGTACCAGTCTTTTCAGTTTCACTTCTCTGTAAATATCTTGAACAATGTTAGCCCCATTAAACAGTACCATATTCATGACAGGACTTCTGGCTTGAAGGTCTGCAGTCCCACATATAAGAAAACATTTGATATTTTGATCCAAACCGTCAATTTTTACATGAGTTCCTTCGCTTTCAAGTGCGCGTAACATTTCATGAAGTGCTGTGAAAAATATAGAAGTAACGGGTTTCATGTCTCTAAACCATGGACCATAGAAAATCATATTTTCCTTTTTGAATCTTTCCTTACAAGGACGTTTTTTGACCATAAGATACATAGGCCAAACAGAAATTTTGAAACTTTTGAACAGTGGAATTCCATCTGTATTCCAGGTGAATGATAAAAGGAAATTTTTCTGACAAAGGTTTACCTGGTCTAGACAGATTCTTATAAATGTCACCATCATATATATCTTCCAAACCATCTAAACTGATCTTCTTTCTACCGAATATATGATTCAAATCGTGTTTTGAAGACGGTTTACATTTGGGCAAGTTCCAATCTCGTCCAACTTTAATCAGACACTTTTTACAGTAAAAGGGTTTAACCAATGGGGATTTCAAGGAAGCAAAGTATGTCTTAAACCTCTCCAGACTTGAATAAACTGGTTTTAAATACAGGAAGTGTACACTTAGTAGAGTTAGCAAACTACTGATTTCATTCCCAGTAACTGTATGGAACATTATATATACAAATATCAAAATTATTTTTCGAGCCTTAATTATGATCACTACAGAATTATACTATCACAGACAAACTGTATGGTACAAACGTATATTTCAACCTAATTTTCATAACTTTTTACCAGCTTTGTAGTCGTGACAACAAAACGGGTGTTTAATGTAGAGTAGGAAATGCCTACCCTTTCAGATCAACTGATTTCACTCCCTCTTTTAAGCAGAGTGTGTTATACTTTTTGGATTTTCAGTGTTGTGCTTTTCCCCATTTCTATTATTTTTCTTTGTCCTGTCAACAGTTTAACTTTGTTTCGACTTTCAGTGTTATCCACTTGGTATTAATCTATTTTTATCAAAAGATAATAATTTAAAACAAAAAATATAACATATCATTATGTTCTTGTTCATAGGTCTCCTCTAACTCATGACGTGGTTGTTTACATGCAGGTCCAGTAACATTAGTATTCATGATATCTGAGGCAACATGTACACTCTTGGTCTAACCCCTCCTTTAGAATTAGCACACAACGGAATTCTCTCTTACCATGTTGACCTGAAAAAAACCAAGATTTAAAATTAACAGGGAAAATATTTTCTAACTTAAGGTGCGTTTACACGATAAGATTTTTCATCCAACTCGCTTCCAATTTTTACCTTTGCACCTGTTTCCAACACGAATTTGATCATGTAAACACCCTATCAAACAAGTTTGATGGACCATCAAATATTGGATGGAAGTTGGATCAGTCCCTATTTCATCCAACACGTTGATTGACGTTCCAACACGAATCGTATCGTGTAAACGATGTTGGACGCTTCATCTGTCAAACAAATACTTCGAACATCTTTTTTTCGGATCTAAAATATTCAGCAAGAGTAACAAACTAATAGGGGAGACCGGGACAAAATGATACACGGCAATACGGTACATCGAATTTTTATACGTGATGACGTTATCACGTTCATAAGTATGACGTCACGTCAAGCGCCTTTTTTCGGATAGTAAAATGTGTAGCGGCGACAAGTGTGTATGTCTTCTTTCCATTTCAATTGACGGAAACATATAGATTCTCCTTCTGCTTCCTGTGGATTACGATATTTCTCCACTCGAGATAGTTAAATTTTAAATTTTAACCATGAGCCTTGGCAAGCTGCTTAAAATTTAAAATTTAACTATCGAGAGTGGAGAAATATAGTAATCCACGGGTAGTAGGAGGAGAATTTAGTTCTCCTTTGATTTAAATGCACAATTTGTCAATATAATTCCTGTATGGACCCTCAACACTAGTATCATTACCAGTGACGTGACGTCATAATTATTTCTTTTACCAATTACAAGCCAAGGATAAAGGGGAAATGGGCGGGATTTCGCACGAAGAAATTTGAACCACTAGTGGTTAAACAAATTGTTCTCCACTCGGTCGAGAAAGGCGAAAAGGAGAAAAAAGTTTTCAGACTTATCTATGATCTTATAATTAATCACTGTAGAACTTTATTCCTTTTCAATAGATCAAATTTCATCATGAGCAAAAGTCCTAAAACAGAACTCCCATTAGTAACTGTAATTAAATCAGAACAAAACAAAATACTTTAATAAGCATATCAGACTACTGGTACCTTTATCTGTAAATGAATTACTAAATCTTCCCTGTTCTATCTTCTCTGTTGGTTGCTGAATATAAAAAATACGAAATTCATAATTTGGAAACAAACTCAGAAAGCATGTAAAAATGTACAGTATCTCCTCATTACTTCCTACCACAAATAAGACACTCATTTTGATTCTTGACCAGTTCTGTCAATTTTCAATTTTTCTTATATGCAAATATAGTGAAATTTAGATACACTTGAAAAATTCTCTATATATGGTATGTTACTGGATATATTTTTGTATCATTTTGTGTTATTTATTGTGTATATATATACAGTGTGTGTGTGTGTTTATATATGTGTTTGTTTGTTTATTTACTACTTTGTATTTCATATTTATCATTACTGACAATAACTGCACTTTTCACGGCAAACATATCAAGCAGACCTTAATAGACTTTACATAACTATTCTTTCCTGTTTCTTATGCACTACCGGGGAAAAGGTTACCCTTCACATCCTCCACTTTTACCTTTCATTCTGGATCCTGATTCCACGGTAAAGGTAGAATATCATACCTCGATCACATTTTGTTTGCAGGCTAATATTTTACTTCAGAGAGTGAATATTTAATAATTTATTTTCATATATATTTTCTAATGACATTCATGATAATCAATGAAATGTGTGTTGCATTTAATTTACATTTGTCATTGTTCAGTTGTAGAATGGACTGCACACTGTTGTTTACATGGGTATCATACATTTCATAAAATTAGCACATTTTGTTTGATGTAGATAATAAAATCTTGACAATAAAAATGGCTTAGTGCTCAAATGTTCAAGAATTTTGCTGTGACAAATATAAAGCAATAAGAGCTCCACTCACAGAGCATGATACAGCCACAGCAAATTGACAAAATGCTACTTCTCAATCAATGGATACCAATACAGGTGTGGACACAATACATTTATTTGTCATTTCCACAAAGAATCCAACAGAAAAACTAGAGGCTCACCTAAGTGAGCCTGTATCGCTCACCTGGTTTCCTAGTGGATTCACGTTAGTACTGGGTATTTGATTTGACACTATGATTCTAGAAAAAGGTTTCAATATTTTCTATTTTGACTAATGACTGCAATCTTGGATGTCAGGTGAGGCCATCAGATATGATTCTGAAAGGGGACCACCCAAGGACCAGTCCACCAAAGCTTGATTCACGTTGGTGGAATATAGTTTCAGAGGAGTTAACTTTTAATTGGATTTTAGTCCAAATATGCTAAATTTGCATATTCGGCAAAAATTAACAAAATGGAAAATTTTTCATAAAACTCCATGCATGTTTAACAACACTTTACCATGAATCTTCAGTTCAATTTGATCTCATTCTGTGGACAAACAAAGCCGTATTGACAATTTATAATATTTTCTATTTTAGTATTGGCAGCCATCCTGGATGTTGGGCAGGGTCATAATAAAAAATTCTGAAAGGGAACCACTCAAGGACCATTCCAGCCAAGTTTGGTTCAATTTGGCAGAGTAGTTATGGAGGAATTCATTTTTAAGTGAATATCTGTCAAACTACAATGGCTGCTATCTTTGATGGAGATCGGGGTCTGCAGACAAAATTTTGAAAAGGGACCACCCAAGGAAATTCCTACCACGTTTGGTTAGAATTGACTTTATGGTTTCAGAGGAGAATGATTTTTATACATTTTCCCATATCTTGGGTCCTATGTTAAACCATGTCCCATGTTAACGGCTATCTTGGATGGAGGTCGAGGTCATGCATTGGACACAATTTGAAAAGGTACTGTGCAAGGACCATTTCTGCCCTAGATGGTTTAAACTGGCCCAGTGGTTTCAGAGGGAAAGATTTTGTTACACATATTTCCCCATAGGGTCCTATGTTAAATTATATCCTACAATGGCCGCCATCTTGGATGGAGGTCGGAGGTCAACGGACACAATTTTGAAAAGGGACCACCCAAGGACCATGCCTGTCATGTTTGATTTAAATTGGCTTAATGGTTTCTGAAAAGATTTTTATATATTTTCCCATAAGGTCCTGTGTTAAACTATGTCCCAGGGTGGCAGTCATTTTGGATTGATGTCAGGGTCAATGGACACAATTTAGAATATGGACCACACAAGAACAATCCCTGTCACATTTGGTTTAAACTGGCTCAGTGGTTTAAGAAGAAAAGATTGTTACACATATTTCCTCAAAGCATCCTATGTTAAATTATATCCTATGATGGTGGCCATCTTGAATGGAGGTCGGTATCACCTGCAGATACAGTTTTGAAAGTACACCACCCAAGAACCATTCCAGTCATGTTTGGTTTAAACTGGCTTGACAGTTTCATATGAGATGACTTTTATATATTTTCCCATAGAGTCCTATGTTAAACTATGTCCCACAGTGGCCTCCACCTTGGATGGAGGTTGGGGTAAATGAACACAATTTAGAATGTGGACCACCAAAGGACCGCCCCTGTAACATTTGCTTTAAATTGGCTTTATGGTTTCAGAGGAAAAGATTTTTTTATATTTTCCTATTGGGTCTAATGTTAAACTATGTCCCGAGGTAGCAGCCATCTTGGATGACACACCGACTTGTTGGATACAATTTTTAAAAAGGACTATCAAAGGACTATATGTACCAAGTTTGGTTCTATTTGGCTTTGTGGTTCTGAAGAAGATTTTTGAATGAATTTACTGCTAAATTACGGATTCTTTGTATAAACGGTCATTGCTGACCAACTTTTCGGATACCATTTTGAAAGAGGACCTCCCAATGACTATATGTACCAAGTTTGATTACATTTGAGTCTGTGGTTCTGAAGAAGATTTTTGTAACTTTACTCGTTTTTGACCAATCAGAGGCCATGGCGGCCATCTTGGATGGATGGCAGGACTGACAGATACAATTCTGAAAGGGGACCTCCCAAGGACCATCCTTGCAAAGTTTGGTTCCAACTGGCCCAGTGGTTTCAGAGGAGAAGATTGAAATGTGAAAAGCAGACAACGGTCAATGATGACAGATGACGATACACACCAAGTAATGGCAATAGCTCACATGGCTTTCAGCCAGGTGAGTTAATAAAGGGTAGTGATTTAGAATTATTACAATTTACTAAAATATTCACTGTGAAAAATTTGGATATTAAAAAAAAAAACCTACACAACTACTGTCAAACTTTGATTACTCAAAACTCAAATGGACTGTGAGAACTAGTTACAGTTTTGGAAGTGTTAAGTTTTTTGTGAAAAATAATACGCAAAAATAATTAGTAGGACTAAAAAGGTGGTTTGAAATGCATGGAGTTTGAGCCATTTAAGTTCAAGCTACCAAAGTTTAGAGTATATTTAGTTACCATTTGTTCTCAGCACAGAGATCGAGTAGTAACTATATACCACAGCATTCAAAATTATCAATTGATACAAAATATTAAAACAACATTTTGTGTAGTGAATTAATGGACCAGACAGCATTCACTTGGACAAATAACCTTGTACCTGGAGGTTTACAACAACTAAGTCATGGTAACCCAATTGCTGTATGACTGTTCAGTACCACCCAAGATGTATTCCTTTATTCTATTTAGTACTCCGACATATAGACCTAAATGGAAAACTTAACCAGAGTCAATCATGTGTAAAATATATGTCATGTTGACCCAGTTGTTGTAGTATTGTTCAGTACCACGCAAGATGTATCCACTAATGAAGTTTAATTGCTGTATGATGTTTAGTACCCAAGAAATGGACCTAAACACAAAACTTAACCAGAGCCGATCAAGCATAAAATGTAGGTCATGGTGATCAAATTATTGTAGAATTATTCAGTACTACCAAAGATGTATCCACTGATGCAGTTTCATTGCTATATTATGTTTGGTACTCAGGATATGGACCTAAATGCAAAACTTAACCAGTCGTGCAAATGTAAAATATAGATCATGGTGACCCAACTGTTATAGGACTGTTCAGTACCAGCCAAGATGTATCCACTGATAAGGCATCATTGATATGTGATGTTTAAGTATTCAAGAAATGGACCTAAACACAAAACTTAACCACACAGGTCGTACATACAGACGTACGAGTAGACGTATGTATGGTTGGATGGACAAGGGTAACACTACATGCCCCTTCCACATTCATGGCTGGGCATAATAAAGTAAATACTGGTGAATTAAAACATACAATTGAATACAAATTTAATTTCTGAGAAAAATGTCAAATAGTGAAAGATCTCTAACATTGCCATCACAGTCAAATATTAATTTTTTTTTTCACAAATAGACTTTGACAAGCATTTTAATTACATGTAATAAACAGAACCTAGTTCTTCTTAAACAGAAACATAGTTCTCTATAAGTAATTTGCAAATAACATCTAAAATCATAAAACCCCAAAGACAAATTCATAAAAATTTCAAACAATGATAAAATTACATAATTCTGAGTTGTCATTTTTTGATGAATTTCTCCTTGCTGTGCAGTTATTCAACAATTTTAATGATTCTCATCAATAAAACCACATTAGTGGCACGTAATCAAAAAAACAAACACACGAGAGGAAAATGACCATTTCCCATGAATGTAATATTAAATTGGATTTTCCATAACATTGTCAAGGAAGGCCAAACTTATTGTTAAAAACATTGTTTTCTGGATAGAAATATATTGATCAAATGTTATGTAGGGAATTGTAGTCTCTTTTATGAAAAGAAATATTATCAGAATTTAGGAATAATCTACAACTACATTTTTACAAAAAATTTATCCAATCAGAAACAACTATGCCCATGGTATCCATACTCATTGTTTGACTTTTTGTTGCAGATCATTCATAGATCATTTCTTTGTGTTTTGTCTGAAGCAGCCCAGTGGTTCTGAGAAGGACACATATATATGGCTCCTTGCTTTTACCCTCAATTACTGTAAACGTATGATTTTCTGCGGATCACAATTTTCGCAGATTGATGATTTTTGTCAAGTTTGCAGGTACAGTTTTTCACTATTTAATCATTCTCTACATTAAACCCTATATAAAAATATCAATTCGCAGGTATTTATTTTTGCAGAAATTGTTCTGCTGCAAAAATAGCGAAAATTAAAACACCGCAAACATTAATACTTTTACAGTATTTAACTCCTTTCCACTTAATTGGCCCTGCTGGACTAAATGTTCTAAGGAGTACATATTTTCTTCACCAGCTGCCCAGATTGTTTCCTTCTTCCAATCCCCTATCAAGTCTTGTCCTTGAAAGACCTTTCTCTCCAGGGTTTCAAGCCAAAAGTTTTTAATTTAGCTAATCAGAAACTGTTATTCTTTATGACTCTCTTATTGTATGATGACGAAGGACTATCAACTATAATATTTCTGCAAAAGCCAAGTGGTTATTTGGACAAAGGCCGAAATTTTTTAAACTAGAAACCAATTTGCCAAATGGGACAGCTATATCAGGTCCCGGGTATCAGGTATATGGCTGGCATGAAATGAGGAATACTGATAAAGCAACAGCTGATCTTATAATAGATTTTTCAGTCCAGTACTTCCGGAAATAATGATTCATTTCAGCAAAGCAGAAATCATGATATCAATTGTGAATACTGGACCAGCAAAACATAGGTGTAATCACTGATTACAAAATTTGCCTTCCAAAGCTTTTATTTTGAAATTTGCCCAAATCTATTTCTTATGTGTGTGTGACCTTGAGATCAAAATCATTAAAATCTAGCTGGATGTTGTGCATATCATGAACAAATATTTCCATATGAAGTTTCATTACAATATTCTTCTAACAAAACAAAATTTTGAAATTAAATTTTGCCCAAATGTATTTCTTTAATTATGTGTGACACTGAGGTCAAGGTCAGCTAAACAAAATGAACCTTTGACATAAAATTTTACACAAATATATTTCTTAAGTGTGTGTGACCTTGAGGTCAAGGTAATCTAAATTAAGCTGGATATTGTGCACATCATCAATATGCATCTACATATGAAATTTCCAAATTATATCACAGAAAATACTTTCAACACAATGAAACTCTGACAAAGAACTGTATCTAGACATACTTCTCAAGAGTCAATAAAGCATGACCTTAATGTCAAGGTTATCTAAATTTGGGTGCCTACTGTGTGCATTATCACCATGCATCTACATATGAAGTTGTTGAGTAAATCAGAACTCAGATGTAAAAGCATATGCAGATGTGGATGCAGACATGGATAATGATGGTTCTCCAATAGTTCTTCCTTTACTTCATAACATTAGGCAGCTTGAAAATATGAGGACTCTTGACAAAGAACCATCTAAAAATTAAATCTACAAATTTTTCTATCAATAATCATTATAACCAACAAGAGCTGCACTGTATGAAACAGGAACAGTTTACTTTTCACAGTTCTCATGTAACTGGATGGGATTTCCATTAGAAGATTTTAGACAGAGATTTGTCAGTTTTTGTTTGTTTTAGAGTTGTTGTTACCAGATATGACTTGTTTTTGTTGTACTACCAGTCACTTTTCCTTTCTTTCTTCTTTTTTTTTTGGAAAAGAGGGGAATGGGGATGTGGAGCTCTGTTGCAAAGTTATCTAGGTATACTGAGCACATCTATCTATATAAGTCTCTATAGCCTGTCACCTCTAAGGTCTGAATTTGCATCTGAAATTTGACAGGTGATCCTCTCAATGTGCTCAAGCTTCCTCCATCAGTAAAACTGATCCATAATATTGCTAACAAATTGCTACAAATGGAATTAAGCCCATTCATTTAATCTTTTTCTTTTTAAGCCCTGTTGACACTATCAGTTTTTTTTGTCCAAGAAATCTTTGACAAAGTTTTTGAACAATTTTTGACAGTGTCAACGGTCAAAGAAAACGTTGACAAACTTTGTCCTCCATCCTA
>JAOXYI010184203.1:0-11286 GCA_028566495.1 Lithophaga antillarum | reverse complement strand
CATAGGTATAGCTCACCCAACGGACCTGCTCCAATAGCCTTCTTTACACCTGTTTCTGCCAGTGCACTTACTGCTTCATTACCAAGTGCAGGAAGAAGTTTTCAAGCAACCGTTTTAACCGCCGGAATTAAAAAACCACCATTTTGCCCCTGAGCTCTCATCTGTGCTTGACTTATATCCAAATCAACGCCTTTTCCACTCCTTTTTGCTTTTTCTATTCTGTTTATTTGTGTTTATGTTAACACCATAGGGAAGGAACCAGAGAGTTGGTTGTTTGCCACTCGCAAAGTCAAACACCTTTTCGCATTATATGCTTTTGCTAGATTCTTTTGCTGTCCTTTACTTAAACTAAGATTATAATTTGTGTACGTCATTCTTTTGTTACAAATTATAACTTTTTGAATCAAAAACATTTATAATGTTTTCTCAAAGCATTGAAATATTTTTTTCACGGGACGATTTACTTACACGAAACAGTAAGGATCCTTTGTCGCCTCAATAAAATCTTCTTTTTCAACTTGCAGTTCACGACACAAGTCACGTTTGTTTTTACAAGGGTAGTCATAGATGATATAATGACTACAATTTAACCTACAAGCCTTTGGTGTTTTGTAGTAACTTTGAGTTATGTAAATGACACTACACTTCTTATGTCGCCCATCGATGAAATATTTACTAATCGCTGTTTGATCCTGATCAGAACAGATATAGTCATCAAATATAACTATTTTCTGTAACTCGTCGTCTATTAAGTCAATGTCTTCTACATCACCGTTTGAAACTTTAATTACACTAGTTAAGTCCACTTCATGTTTATTAGCTATTTTCTGATACTTATCCAACAAACGTTGATACATGTAATGATCAATGTTCTTCGCATACAGAATTATTTTGTCATACCATAACAATGGTTTTAATAACAAGTGCATTAACAAGTTTGTTTTTCCCGACCCACTGGGTCCGCAAATAAGAAGTCTAAAATAATCCTTGGGCATAATATCGGTACCCAAAACCGTTTGAAACTTTATTTTGCTTTTGTCTTTGAAATATTCAGGAATAGAAGTCATTTCATTTTAACTTATTTTATTTTAACTTAATTTATTTTATCTTAATTTAATTTATTTTATTTTAAATTTTAAAAAAATGTTGAACGCATGGAAAGAACAAGCCGAAAAAACGAAATGAGGTGAACAGGTGGTACGAGCATTTAAGGAGAAAAAAACTGAAGTGAAAGTAAAGAAAGCTTTACTTGCTGAAGCAGCTAAAGAATTGTTTGATCCTGTAACACAAAAACTTGAGGAATTACCGAAAGAAATAGCTACCACCATCCCTGAACCTCTACCCGCAATAGCAGCGCCACCAGCTCCAGCAGCATTACCTCCGGCGGGACCAAGGTCATACCCCCACCTCCTACCTTTCCCGCTATACCTCCTCCGCCTGAATTTGCCGACCCCAAACCTGCGCTAGTACCACAAACAGAGGATGATTTACCTGAGTTAGAAGGGGCCACCGCCCCAGCCGAAGAACCAAAGATTGTTGAAGTGGAGCCAGGCGGTATAAACCTAGCTATTTTTTATGCCAAACAATGGGTTAAGGATTCAGGTTTGGCAAAGGCGTTAAAAATTAGTAAATCCAAGGGTACAATTCACAATTAGGAATACAGCACAATCAAGTAACGGATCCAGTTGACAAGAAGAGGATTAAGCACCTCATAGAAATTAATAGGCAATATTACAAGGGTTTACAGCAATCAGGAACGGGTATATGGTCTGAAAGAGGAGCATATAAAGTGAATGGGAGTGGGGCGTTTGGTGACCTGGTATTGGATTTACCAGAACTTTTTGAACACAACCGGTTGGTAGGTATAAATAAAAACACAGGTAAAATAATGGAAAAAAAATAGACAGTGACTTCATCGACCTGGTAACTAAACGATTTAACGGAAAAAAGAAGTATTCTGATTTATCAACACGCAGCTTCAAACAACTAGTTAATACTAGTAGCATTCCATTACACAAAACAAGTGGTAAGTATAAACTTTGTGTTTGTAACCCCTGCGACAAGCACCCGGAGAAGTTAATCGATCGTTTAGAACTTATTGTTGGAAGTCTTGATGCCTTGATGCGGGAAATAACAACAATGAGATGATAAACGAAGGTATAGAAATTATAGATTAGTTACTAAATTTAGGAGAAATAAACAAAAAAACAACATGAACAATTATATCAGAAGTATTTAATCTAACACGGGGCGACGCCCGTAGGGCACAAGGTCCCCCTCGTATCCCCGTGCCAGAGAATCGTTACCAATAAACCTTCTTCCGGTATACTTCGTTTTGTTTGCTATTCTTTGGTAGTTTAAAACATGTGCTATCGCGAAATATGTCTTGTTTATTCGTTTTTTCTCTTTTAGGGAAGTTATGTTTTTTCATGACAAAAGGTCTTGTGTTTGATACTGTTTCACCTTTTAACATGCCTTCAAAATCTTCTTGTTTTAGTTTGCATTTTTGCAAACCCTTACCCCTTATTTTTTCCCCTATTTCATTATTTGAGTCAATTGTCAAACGATAATATAACTTAGGGGCAATGTAAATCGCCTTTATTATTTTTGCATCTAGTTTGTAGTCATTGGCCATGTCTCCCAGGTTATTGCCGTTAAAGTTGGGAATAAGTTTTATTTGTTCGCCCCGATATTGTAGGCCATAAGTGTCCGTGTAGTAGAAATCGTTCTTTTTTTCTTGTTTTGGGTTTAGGGAGATAATACGGTCATACATTATTTTATGGCTATAAGCAAGTACAAAGGCTCATAAATGCGCAGGCTTACTTATCTTTTCATCTGCATCTTTCTCATACCTCAAGGTACCAGTAACATACCACTGACCGTCTAGGTCATAAATACCGGTAACGAAGTAATCACGATCGAACTCCCAAAACTCGTTATTGTCTTTTATTGCCGGTGTTTGATTAAAGACGGCTTTCTGAATCATTTTCCCATATAAGCCGTTCATAAGCAACTTGGCCAACGTGTATCTTGCCGTTCCTTTCTTACTATTTTTTTCATTTCGAAGAAACGGTTTACATACTCCGCAAACACCTTACACGTTTCTTCCCAGTAATAACCTTCGATCACCTCTACTTCGTAGTTATACTTTCTCATCTGCTCTACGTCCACTGATACCTTCGGTATCTTCAAGGTCCCAAATAGTACGTCCTTTCTCGTTCTTTCTTGCGACAACAGGGTGAAGTAGATTTTTGTTCGTTTTATGTCATACATTATATATCCCCATTTTACCCTTCATATAATTCTCCAAACTATTGACGGAGGGAGGCATGTATTTCCGTTTACCAACTGGGAAGTCATATAACATACTAGTTGGGTTCAAACTAACTACGTCAGCATTAATTAAGTAGTCGGTGACTTCGTCGTACTTCACTTTCGCATCTTTAATATCATCATACTAACTCGAGGTAAACTCCTTCTTTGTTGCTTAACACCGTCCACCGTAAATGCTCTTTCTTATGTTTGCTTCCATTTCAGATGTGGAAGATAGGTCAACTAAGGTACCTTTTGGGATGTACTCCTTCCATATATCAAAATCCAAGGAAGAAATGGAGATAAAATCGCTTATGTCCTGCTGGAATTTAGTGAAGCATTCCTGGTTTGACTTGTCATATAACTCCTTTAAACCTAGGACGTCAGAACGAAGATAGTTAAAACACTCCTCCCTTGTTTTCTGATCCATCTCTTCCCATCTACATGCACGTTCGTGGTTGAAGTCACCTTTTTGCACCTCACATCCGAAGTCCTCTAAACCCTGCCTCAGTCTTCCCCCTAAATGTTTCCAAAGGTCGAAACACTTGAAACCTGCGTAGCCAGTGTGGCTAGCATCTAGTTTGTTTAAACTCCCATTATTTAACACAAAGTTATCTGGTTTTATTCCAAGTTTAATTAAAGATTGAAACAGAGAATAATGATCAAAGTTGCTTCCGTTATAAGCATTAAGCATGTATTTTTCCTTTTTACCTATTAAATACTCGACAAAAATCGTCTACACAAGAATCGCCAGCATAAAATTTAAACACCCCATCTGGTTGGCCCTCCGGGTCCGCCGAAGGCTCAACAAAACCGAAGATGTATGGAATATGTATTTCCACCCCATCGTCTTTGGTTTGCCTGTAAGTTTCAATGTCATAGTGTATAACGTTAGTTTTTATTTCTTTTACTTTTTGGGGGTGTTTAATCAAGTATCTTCCTTCTTTCTTGATTTTTGCTTTATAGTAAGTATGACGATCGTCATTACATGAGTGTTGGTTTGTGTACAATCTTCCACATTCACCACACTCATTTGCCGGACATGTGTGATAGTTATTATACAGCTTTCCGCATTTATCACACTTTTTTGCTGGGCAATCATGTTCACCAGTATACTTTCGTCTACATTGTTTACATTTTTCTATTTTTTTGGCTTTCAATTAAGGTATAATGACCTTTATACAATTCTGTGGTTTTCCCAGTTATGGTGGATGGCCAAAAAGGAGTGGGCTGTTCAAAGTGTTCTTTTGTTTCCACACAAGTTAAACCCACGTTCAAGTCACAAAACTATTATTTTCTTTGTAATTGGGAACGGGATAGGTAATCTAGGAGGTAGGTTATATTGTTGTCTTATTCACAAACAGTAATAGTGGGGTTAAATTCAGAAAGTTACTTGGCTAGGCAACGAAAAAAAAAAAATTATTATTTGTCGACAGTGGTCCTTTATACGCATTATTTCATATATGTAATCCAAAGTGGGTTCAAGGTGATTATCGAGGTATGATTGGTAAAGGTCTCTAAACTGATTTAGTTGCCTGATATGAAAACTATTCATCATCTTACTAATTATGTTTTTGTGGAGGAAAATTACGATTCGTATTCATGTTTTTTATTTAGTAAATTTTTTATCTAAATCAATTTGATGAGCTTTGCTTTGAGGGTGTTTATATTTGGATGAAAAGGGAAATTCCTTGTTACACACATCACAATACAATCTATGTGTGTAATACCATTTTTATAATCATTACGTTTACTTTGTTTGCGTTCCTCCTCAGAGTTATACTTTCTGGGCCTTCCCATTTTTATTTTGTTTTTATACTTCTTTTAAAACCGTATCAACTTGGTTTAAGTTAATTATTTCTGTTTTGAACATCGGTAATATACACTCTAATTCTATCTATCACGTTTTTATTTACGTCACAATAAGCAACATCAGAAGGTTCTCTTTCAAACGGGTAGCTTCGGGTTAGCTTTGATGTAGAAAAAACATAAATGGTATTTGTGTTTTGACCGCCTACGTGTTACTAATTAGGTCGCAATGAATGTATATCGTGTCAACCGAGTTGGTGATATCAGGCATCTTAGTTCCGTATTCAGTTTCCTTTACTATTTTTTCTCGAACCCAATCAAGTCACCGAAGTTACCTTGACTCAAGTCTAATTCGACTCCGTCTTCCAGTGTTATCAACACCTTGAAACTTGGTCGATCAAATTGAAGACTGATTCGGCTGGGGTCAATGTGTTCGTTGTATTCGAGAAATTCTGCAATATATCTATTTAAATCCCCATAGCTATATGCTCTATTACTGAACCTCATTTCCTTCCACATACCACCTTGTAATTTGTATTTGATGGTTTTGTTTTTATATTGTTCACTCACATTATACCAGCTGTAGGTCATGGAATCAATGCGAGAAAGACCAAAAAGATATCTTTTATTTGGGTTGAGCTGAATTGGAGGTTCAAAATGATTTGTGAAATCGGATGGTGTGTTAATTTTATTCTGTTGTCAGGCTTGATAACTTGATAAAATTATTTTTTGATTCATTTTTAAAACAGGAAGAAAAAAGTTTATAGGCGAATATGTTTGGATTGATCCAGTAACAAGACAGCCTTTGGCCCAGGAAGAACAGGAAGGAGGTTCATTGTTTGACGTGTTTAGCAAGATTGGAAGTAAGATTACATCTGAGGCAGCAAAGAAAGTAGCAACTGAGACGGCTAAAAATGTAGCAATTTCTGCTTTGGATTCTGCATGAACTTCAAGCCGTTCTTTAATTTCTCGACCCATTAAATGCATAATTCCCGTGTCTGTGTTAAAATACATTAATTGATGGGCATCATCTTCATTTAAATCTTCCCAAAGGTCCCAGGGGTTTCATTAGAATAAAAGAAAATGGGTAAACGATCACGGTTAAAATATTTATGATCAATGATGTATTCACGAAATTTTGGATTAACATCCCACTCGTAGATTAAGTCGTTCATCTTTTTTTATTAGGTAATTTTTTGGTTTAAATCAAAACTTATTCAATACGTATTTCTGTTTGAACTACATTTATTGAGTCTGAAAAAGACCCGAGGTAATGATCAGGTCCTTCAGGACAGTATGCTCCTAAAAACACATTGTCTCCCTTGTTAAGTAGCCAATAGGAAAGGCTCTGGTAGTTTGTTTAATATCAAACGATGATCTTCCAAACAACCCTCCTAGTGAATAATTGTAGGCTTGCACACTTCGTTTGCAGTTGGCGGATCAATGAACACATGGGTCCAGTTGTCCGTTGGTTTCATGTTAATCTTACGTAAGGTGTATTCAAACGGTAACTCTGAAAACAATTGCCATATCTTTAACTACATTTGGTTTTTGAAAGTGGTATCAAATGTAAAATTACCGGGTTCTATAGGAACTTGAACTTGATCTGAACGTCGGATATTCCAGTTTAAAATATCCGGATTATAATCGCTTCCAAAGTCATCCCAGGTGTATAGTTATATGAATGCAGCGGAGTCAAAGATAGATACTTCAAGATTTATAGTTATACCCTTTCCAAAAAGAGATCTGGTTTCCTGTTCGGTAAACACTTTTCCAATCATAAATTCTCCTAAGAGACTAAACTTTATTTCACCTAGTATTGTAGTTATGGATAACTTGGCATTGGAACCTATACTCTGTGGTATGCTGCGTAAATACATTCCATCACGAAGTATTTGGTAGTCTCTTTTACCCGTTTCATTAATCATATTCACGACTCACGTTTTTAGTTATAGGGAGTTGGAAATTATCTTGTTATTTACAAACTCTTTCTTTGTAACTTCTGTATACATGTTTATCATTCCCAAAAACTGATACAAAGCCGTACCCATTTCTCGAACCTTAGTTATCATTAGTCCACTTTTTCCTTAATTGATACAGTATTTAATTTAATTTTTGTTGGAACCGTAACTGTTTCAAGATGAAAGAAAGTCGTTTCCTTATTGCCTGGGGGATGAAAATGTTGTTTTAAAATCGCTTCTTTAACTGGTTTTCCTGTGGGAGTGATAATTAATTTTATTGAAACAGGGTTCTTTCTAACTTCCATATGTATTCCTAGAACATAATCCGTTTTTTGTCATCTACAGGGCTCAATGTTTTGTTATCGTTTAATTTAATATTTTCATTACTATGATAAATAATATTGTCAGGAAACAAAACATTCTCGATAATAGTCATGGTCAACCAATGTTGACTGCGAGGAAAGAACCCAATAAATGAGTCATCGTTTATTGTTGCAAACTTCTTTCTGAATCGTTTTTCAAAAGTCTTTCCCAATCTATTTTTATACTCTTCATCATTTTCATGAACATATTTTTCTAGTTCCCTGGTTAAATCAGTAGACGAAACACGGTCTTGTAATTTCATATTTAGTTCACTAGAAGAAACATAGTCCTGCAGTTTTGCGTTTAGTTCAGTAGAAGAAACTGCATCGCTGGTTACTACATCAGTTTTTAGAGCATAGTCTTCCAGTTTTGTGTCTAGTTCACTAGGAGGAACTGCTGAATCTATTTGCTTTTTTAGTCTGTTTTCTAGTTGTGTAAGGTGGATGGGTTTAGTGTTAATATTATTTATTTCTTTTTTGTTTCCTTTATTTGATCTACTAACAATGTTTTTTTGTAGCAAGGTTGTTTAGTTCCGGTTTTCTGACTAAATCCTTTGTAGCTTCGGTTAGTTCTGTTTTTAATGCAAGGTCGTTTCTCAGTTCTTTTTCTAATTCTGCACGTTCTCGTTTCTGTATATCTATTTTGTCTCGTAAAGCCTTTTTGTTTACTGCGGACGTATTGTCGGTGAGATCGATTTCAAGACCTCTAGTATGTTTTTTGTTCATGTTCAGGTCTTTTTGTGCTAATAAACCAAGAAAATCTTCCGATATTTGGTCGATTCTTGCAACATGATCTTTCACTTCACCTTCTCTGAGATTTATAATCCTGTTTCCACCCATGTAAAGATCAGCATTCATTGTGTTGTCCCTTGTGGGTATGTCACTCCGTCTTAAATACTCGAGTATTTCTTTCTTTGTTTTTTTCAACATCAGTTTTAGATGCGTATTTGCTAAGAACGACATTAAACTGCGTTGTTTCTGGTGCTTCTGTTGCTGTTGTTCGTTTTGCAATATCATTAAACAATCCAATTTTTTATTACACAATTATTGTTTCATTTCCAACTGTATTAGGAACTATTTCTTCTTGATTAAGTATCAGGGCATATATCTTGTTATCATCAGTAGGTGTTGCGTTCAGCCTGTAGTCTAACGTTAGATTTGTGTTTTGCATGGTTTTATCTTCAGATATATATGACAAGTCGGAGTGAATTAAACCGTAAAGACTTTCAAAGTTGCTTAAATTTAACATGTTTCCAGCGTCAGGGTCATTATTCGAGTTAGGTTTAAAATTACAGGCATCGGAGAAAATACGGTTTGTGGCATTTGAGCGGGTAATACACTCCTGACTCCTACTTCTAACCTTGCGGTTAGTAACTTACAAGCCGTGTAGGCTGCACTGAGTTTAAAGGTGTCAAGTAATAAGGGGTTTTGTGTTTGACTTGTCTTTTTTCCATCCCTTTGTAAGAAAACTATTACATGTTTGGGATGTTTAATCCTTGAAGTAATTCTGTTCATACTTTCAACCATCTTACTTGCTGCACTTTCATGTACCAATTCTCTCATATATGTCCATCTTCTTGACCCCATGTAGTTTGAAAGTATAGTGCTTAACCAGTCTGAATTAAATTTTAATCTGGGAACCCACAACTCAAAGTGTGTAACGATAACTCTACCTGGACCTCCTGCTGCCCTAAATATGATATACGAATCGTCATTTATGTGTTTCAATTCCATTTGAGCGAGTGGTAACAAGTTCGTTTGTAATGACTCAAAGAAGCTGAATCGGTTTAAAGGGGTTTTAGCTGAAACTTCTTGTCCGTTGTTAGTTAACACGTCTCTTGCTTTGAAACCTAGGTTTACCTCTGGGTCAGCGGCTGCAGCATTATCTGGGTAAATAAAACTGTTTTTACCTACAGAATTAACAGAATTACGGAGATAGAGCAAGAAATAGTTGACTCGGAGTTAGAACAAGTGGGAACTGTGAGCCAATTAGTTCTCTGACAAAGTTAGTAATGGTTTCATATGGTTAGCAGTGGACAAAATGTTACAATCATCTACTGTTTTACTGTTTTGTCTTACTGTTATTTGTTCTAAGAGATTAGTTACATCTGAAATAACGGAGATCTTTTTATCATCAAATCCACTACCATCTTCGAGTTTTTCTACCTTAAACTTAACTAAAAGGTATGCATTATACCAGATACGTCCACAACGGAAAACTTGTAATCCGTTTCATCCTGTTGTTGTCCAGCGGCAGGAAACTTAATTGGTGTATTAAGATGAATAGCATAATATTCATATCTGTTGTTATACTTAGTTCCACGAAACATTTTTTTTAATATAAATTATATTTAAAAAAAAAAGTTAAATATTGTTTCGATTCAAAATTTACCAATTAATACAAGGTATTGTGTTGTCAAGGTTAATAATAAACACGTTACTTTAAGTTACAAAGGAAAAAAGGTAAACCTGTACATACTTGAACAACTAAAACAGTTAAGAAATGAACTAGGAAGTTTAAAACTATTTCATTTTACTTCAAATGTCCTGAAATACCTATTGAAACGTGGCGATCAAGAATAAAATCATTTTTTTCAATCATTAACTACAGTGGTAATTGGAGTTTTAGGTTAAGTTACCACTATATTAGGTGAATTAAAAACCGTTAACTGTACAAAATAATTAAAAAATAATTTACTTTCAACCTTTGGGTGTAAAGTCCCAAACCATAACAAAAATATCAAAAAAATTATTGCAATTCGCTCGATTATACGAATTTTTTTTAGAGGTGTATGTAATTTTTTGGGGAAGTAAATTGTATATTTGTCCCGCTTAAACCAGGAATTCAAAGGAAAATGAGCTTTTTTCTTTCTGAACTTTTTCGGTCTGTTGTGGCTTGGTTTAAAGGGGAGTTTGGGAGATATAGAGGAGATGGCTTTTTCATCTATATAAAAAAAATCCTACGAAATTGGGGGTGTATCACTTCTTCTGAACATTATAAATCTTAATCAAAATGTTAGTGACTATTGGCGTTTAACTATCATCGGTATTAAGTAAAAGGGTTGATAGGGAGCGTGACATAATCGAAGCAAATCATCAATAAATATGTCTTTTCTCATATTCACTAAATGATTACGGACACATGTATTTTCAAAAAGACAGGCTCCGGTGCCATGAAACTAATTCTTGGCCGAGAATTTTTTCGTACTCCGATTCAACCAATAAAAACTTTAGTATAGTCCTGTTGTCATGGTTTTTGAGTATACACTTAAAGTTAGAAATATTTTAAGTTTTAAGGCGACAGCACCATAATGTTACGAAAATTTTTTTTTTTTTATTTCTCAGTAGAAATGGTCACTATCCTGCGAAGAGCTGTGTTGATTTTT
Source organism: Lithophaga antillarum (assembly GCA_028566495.1). Taxonomy (NCBI): domain Eukaryota; kingdom Metazoa; phylum Mollusca; class Bivalvia; order Mytilida; family Mytilidae; genus Lithophaga; species Lithophaga antillarum. Next base: position 456 of record JAOXYI010184203.1, on the reverse strand, counting down.
TCTTCTCCAAACGAATGGAATCTTTTCTAGAATCTTGTGTACTTAATACTAAGGAGATAGCTGTTTTTTATTTGAATATTTTAATATTTGCCGACATCAATCCGTGACTTTATTGTTACAAACTGAGTTTTGCTTGTGACGCTTTAGCAGAACCAGTAAAATGGATATTTGCGACTTTAAAATCTAAGACTGATGTCGGCAGATATTAGAATACAATACAGTTATCCGTAATGTAATACTACAGAAACGAAAACATTTTAAATTGCGGAAACGTTGTCTGCAACTGTGCGTCAAGTTCAAGCATATAAATCGATTGCTTTATCCTCTAAATTTTTAGAGTCATCCAATCCAAATCGACGACACAGCTGACGTTGCATTGAAATGTTCATTTCTGGTGTATAGAAAACGTTTTATGGCATGCCACTATTTTTTCTGTCTGACACCTTACATGCATGA
>JAOXYI010184093.1:0-11287 GCA_028566495.1 Lithophaga antillarum | reverse complement strand
TAAATATGCCAAGAATTTTGGAAAAAATCAATATTGACCAAAACAAAATACATGTAGGAGGTGCACAATGCCATTTGGTACTAATGAATTTCTGAAAGTTTGGTTGAAATTCATTGAGTAGTGAAAGAGGAGTTGGGGATAATAGGTGCGGACGTATGGATGCACGGACGGACGGACACAGTGAACACTATATACCTCCCGCTATCGCTAGTGGGGGATATAATAATAATTAATTAATTAATAATCTCACCAGTAAGCTTTCCTGTGATAACTCAGTGTCCGAACAAGGAATTTCCACAACAGAATATGGTTTTGTTGTTTTTAATGTACCAGTAATTATTTGACGTGAACTTGGACTACTTGGAGTTTCTCCAGGGTCTATACTAGCAACGTGTTGGTGCCATCTACCACTTGCACACCTTCCGAAGTAAAATTTAACAGTTCGGCCGCCATTTGTAGAAGTAAGTTTTCTTGTATCGATGTAATATGTTTCAATAACCGGAATGGTTGTACATTTGCCAAGTTTTTCAAGATGGCGAAATACCCACAGTCGTCTGTTATCAGCTGTTACCCATTTTCCATTCCTTCTAACGACTTTTATGGTAGGAATATTATGTATACTACATCGTCCTTCAACTAAATCATCCAGAGTTTCGCCTATATTTCGAAATCGATGGATACTTCTTCTGTCGAAGTGACTATTTATTTCATCTTGACTGAAATAGATCTCCGAAGGTCTCAACTGCATTTTCTCAAAGTTCATATTGAAGTTTTACTGCTCCACAATATAAATTATTTGACCTAGATCTATGAAATAATTTTTTACTAAAGCCTTCAGATATATGAATTCAATCTGAAAAAGCAATTATTTATTTTTATTTATACACCTTAAATATGTGTACTTTGACTTATTTATCTGTTCTGTTACGTCACGTTTTACTTTAAGTTTATTATGTTATCAATATTATATCATCTTTCACTTTAGATTTCTGGAAAATTGATTGGAATAGTAGTTTTGATACGTATTTAATATTCAGTAAGAATATCAGTTTTAATAACTGACAACCTTGGTACACATTTATAATGTTTTAAGTCAGGCCAAAGCCCATAAAACTTTCTTGATATACAAAATAATTGTTAATTTTAAGTACTCAACAAAGCCAACAAGTTGAGTAAGAAAAACAATTTCAAATAAAAAAAGAAAATGTAAGTACCTTATCTTCAGACTCTTTCTTTCTGTTGAGAATGTCCCTCCATCAAATGCGAGGTCATGTGTTACAGGTAACAAACATCAACTTCTGAAAAAAAATACTAAATAATCATTTTCAATTAGGCCCTTAAAATGTATGCAGTTGTCGTGTTTCAACATCTGTCAATTTCTTTCTAATTGATTTTAGCTTTTGGAAAAAACAACATATACGTGATGAAAGTCTGACTCGCTAGAAGGAAACAACAAATAACGAATACCAAGACGATAAAGAAATTAAGTATACGTCAAAACCAATGCAATATAGAAAATAATATTCGACAACACAAACCTATACCAAAAATGGGAAGCAGGAGCTGCAAGTGGATACGCTTTTCCTGCAAAAAGACTGGCATTTTTCGTTTAGTTCTCATCTTCGATGCAAAGTAAAGTAAAGTATAAATGTTTTCAAAATAAAAACAGTGGTTCCATTTGAAACCGGTATAGGGATAGAAAGTCAGAAACTGTCGACAATTTATTACTATCATCTTATGTCATATCATTTTTGTAATTTGATCATTTCATTGTTACATTACGGTTCTCCTATTAGAACGCGGTCGTGACTTAGACATTCACAAATGACATTCATCAGTTCAGTGAAATAAAAACAATAGTCGCTTATATTTAATGTATTGTCAAGCTTTATGGACGCCCCATGGACCAAGTTATAGACTTGGTATTATTAACTAGCGGTCATCAAAATAAGTAACTATTATATAAACTCAGTCTGCATAAATCGTTTTGCATATTTAGAAAACACAATGTAGAAAAGAAGATATAAGTAGCTACAAATTTATGAAGTCGTAGGAGTGTACCCATATTTCACCAATTCACGAATTCGTAGAAATATGACACGTACAGTATACATTTTTCAATCTCAGAAATGTATTAAAGTAATTCCGATGTCCTAGATACATCACCACTCTGTCAGGGATGTATACCAAGAAATCATTTGCACCAATTTCAGAAGGATTGTTGTTCATTAAATGGATCTAGACGGTCCTTATACCTCATGTTTCGAGTAAATACTATTTAATGGCATATAAAAAAAACTTTATCTGTCATTTAAAATGCTTTGTTGCACATGTCGGGCACAAGCGTGTTTCCAGACAGTTGTGAAGTTTTTTTACTAGAACTTGAAAGCAAAATCTTCGCCTTACTAAACTCATGTCAAATTCTAACAACGGACGAAGCTAGGTCGTGTGTAGACATAAAACTATCAATGGCTGAACCAAACTCAAAATACAACCAACAGATATAATTTCATATACTTTTAGACAATCTTCACTATTAACTGGTTGAATTGAAAGCTACCATATTATCTCCGAAAATCATCATTTGTGCAGTTCGCACCGAATTATCAGTAAAACATATTTTTTAATCTTGATTTTTGTACATATTTCAAAGACCCCAATCCTCTGGAACTTGGACTATATACTGTAGATCTCAACTATAGCAATTGTTCATTTGTTAGCAATTTGCAATAGATGGTGAAACGTTTTTTATATGAAATTCATATAGAGACAGCCATTTTTTTTCTAAACATTTAATTTTTGGTAGATGTAATGTTTTTAAGATTTCGGCATTTATGTTCCTATAAAAGATAAAAGTACATAGATTAAAAAATGTCTGTGTTTGACCGTTCATACAGTAAATATCAATCCTAACATTACACCTTAGTAAACTTGAAAAGCAGAGATTTTGACTGCTTTACGTTAATTTGATGACAGAGACATCTCTGCGTTTTATGGTCCTAGCGTCAAACGAAGTTAACTTATTTTTTTAACATGGTCCTGCGACAATTTCTTGAAACCTTTCCGGGACATTTTCTGGAAAATTTCCTGACGCCTGCTTTATGTCCTGCGACCAACATGTCCTTAAAAGCGCACATGCTCTCTTCAATTCAATGTTGTCCTAAGACCAAATACCGGAATAGACCAGAGATTTGAACATTTTCTAACCTTTGCTTTTGTCCTGAGTAGAATAGCAGAGATTAGAACCGTCATAAAAAGAGAGATCTGAATATTTCCTTCCTGAAAAAAAATGTCTAACGTTAACTAAAAATTTTCAAATTTCTGCTTCTATTTCCGAGAGCAGAGATATGGAATACTTTACGTTAACTTAACGTTATGTTAGGACCGGTCTTTACTGTACATACATCTGACTGAGTGTGACCTTCGATATCACTTGCAAGATTTATAAACGAAATACATAATCAGCTCCATAAGATCATTGATACGTATACGGTCAGTTTTGAATTTATCATGTCTTGATGATTCCTATCCTGAGTAGAGTCCGTGTATCAAGTCTAAGGTAACGATTATTATTTCAAAAAAGGAAGAATGGATGCAAGTGTACATCAGACAAAATCCAAAAGAACAAAGCAAAACAAAAACAGGTAAAGGAACAGTTTTTAGATTTCTATTCTTAAACACCTAGTCATATATTTTCAAAAGACACCAAGAAAGTAGTAAATTAAAGTTTGAAGTCGTTCTTCTACGATATGCATAGCGAAAACTGCATATTTTAATTTTTTTGATAACCAGATGCCGAAGTATTTAAGCATACAATGAATTCTTAATAGGCACAGATATTAATTATCGCAAATAGGAATCTATTAACATTATTGTCATAGGGAATTGATCACTCTATTTGTGTAGCTATTTACCCTGATGAATTTACAAACGTTTGTTGGAGATATAGTAGTCCTCGTTAGAACTGCCGTTTACAAATGAGTTGCATGTATCTGCAAAATACAAGAACATATTTTGGGGTATGATTGACTGTACAGACGGTGTTTTGTTGATATATTTATTTTATTTATTTATTTATTTAGTTTGTTTATATTTGTTGTTTGCAAGCAAGGTGGAGCTATTTATCAAAAGTTTCAGGCTTGTCTTCCGTGATGCAGTTTGAAATATTTGAATAAAAACCGACTTGCCTCACTTACGGAAGTGAAGTATAGTTTATTTCTATTTTGAGTTTTATTATCTAGGGTACATGGGTGAAAGATATATATGGTATAGATATCAGCGAATTACATAAATATATGGACAAGCTGTTTCTATTGAATAATAAAAATGTCTGGTCGAAATGAAACCTTAAAGAAACCATCTGATTACAGTCAGTAGCCGTTTTCAGGGTGGCGGATCAATTGGTAAACTGTTGGATAGTTTAATGGAAAATACCGTTACCGCTGATGATATCACAAGTATAAGAGTAAATAAGCGGGATAATTGATGGTTCACTTAGGGGGGGTCCGTGTTGATCATCTACTTTTTCAGTTTTTCTTAGTTGTGTTTTCTGTTGCATGTTCATGTATTGTTTGTTTGTTCTCGTCTTCCTTGTTCCCGATGTTGCCTTTGTCCTCGGATTGTTCCACATTGAATGCTCCTTCGGTTTTCCCTCGCCTTTCCTGTTGTTTTGATATTTTGCACAATGTTACATTCGTCAAAGCCAATTAATATTTTTGTACTTCTCATCGCCGTCCGCCCCAAAATTGACTGCCACCTCTAACTTTTTTATACTTGAAATCAACAGAATTTAGAAGATTTTAATTTTGATTTTTAGGCTTCTATTTTTGTCTGAAAATTTAGTAGTAATGTATAAGGAAATGACCAGAAAAAGAAAAATTTAAAACATTTACCAGCCTCGAATCACAGAAGAAAATCGATGAGAAGCAAAGTTTCTATTTAAACTGACCTATTACACAAGTCAACTCAGCTCTGGCTTGCTTTACCCATATATATTTGCGGCCTAATTTCATTCTGAAGTATATTAACCTGTGTAGTGCTTTTACGATTATAAAAAAGATGTCTTGGTGTGAGTTGGAATGTTGTGCCTTACTCCATTTGGGACCAAAACTCTTCTACGGAAATTTGGCAAAGTTAAGGATTTTATTACTTTTTTCATCAGTAGTTCCATTTGGCAAGACATTTTAAAATTTTTGTGTTGACCAACAAATTACTGTGCCCCCACCTGTTTGGTTAAGGAGTATCCATTTTTTTGACTTGCTGACGTCATATCATCCTACCGAGTCAAGGCCTTTAAATTTAAGAATATTTGGAAGACTCAGCTGCTCAAATATGTATATATTGCAGTTGTATTACTTTTAATAAAACAAAAATCTCAGCTGATGCTTCTTAAGTTGTATTTGTACATATTCTGAGCTTTATTCTCTAGATTATTAGAAAGACCACGTTTAAGTACACTGTATACATGCATGTATCAACAATGCATAGAATTGTACAAGAGTTTTATAGATTAGATACCATTTTTAACAAAAACTCAAAGTATGGGATATAGTACAAAAATCTGCTACTTCCAATCAGTATGGATAGTTACGGAACAGATAATGGATTATGTTACACATAATCATGATCATAATGGATTCAGAATTGTAAATTCTTACTGCTGCTTGATTTTAGTCATGTGTCATTATACATTTTGTACATGTACATTTTTGTATTATAGACAGGGCTTACAATAGTACATTTCGACACAATTCAGAGAAATAAATAACCAATATCTTTATATTTTAAAGATACCTTTGGATTTAACATTAATGTGTGCATATACGAAAAGTACAGAAAAACTATTTATCGACCACAAATAAATGAAGAAAAAGGCTGACAATATCCAGAGTTTTTGGCATGTTTGTAGATTAAACAGAAATTCTTCTGCTATATGTTGAAATCTGTTGACATGATTTACGTATCCAAACAATTCATACGGAAAAATGTCCATAATTTGACAGAATAGATACCTCTTGAAACAAATTACTGTTGATTATGGTACTACATTCTGGTATTATATGGCTACATTTTATTAGATATAAATGTACGTTGTATTATTTAGAGCTCAGCATTAAATTATTCAAAACAGCATTCATATTTGGTGTGTCATAAAGAAGAGGCTATGACCCTTTTACTGCATTGGTATCAAAAACTTAAATATACATGTATTTCACTGGGGTTTAAGGCCACTTTTGGCAATAATTATTGTTTTATGTACAAAACATAGTAGTATGTTATTATCATTATTATCTCTGTCTATCTGTCCTTCATCCCTCACATTTGTTTTCGTCAGTAATGTTTGTTCTGATCATATCAGTCAGTATAACTTCAAACATCATACAGAATGCATTATTAAATAATTTCTTGTTCCAAATGACAAAACAAAGATCAAGTTATGTTTTGAGTTCTGTGCTATATTTTCGCCCGGAGTTAGGCTAGTGAATCAGTAAAATTTCGATTTCTGTCATTTAACATTTTGTTTTTTAAACGGCTGCAAAAATTTGCGGCTTACTAAGGTATTGTTCTGTCGTCATCGTTTGTGGACAGTTGGTGTCCGTGCTCTAACTTTTGTTCCTGAAAGCCGATTCTTTTAATATTTCAACACAATGTTTCTCGACACAAAATACAGGTCAAGTTGGATAATGGGGGTTCTGGCCCCTACCGTTTTATAAAAAAGGGACCCAAAAAGTTTTTTAATTTTTGTATACGGATTTTCTATTTTTGATCATATTTTGATTCAGTTTTTTATTTTTTCCTTGTTGTAAGATGTTTTAGCAATATTGCAACTGATCTTATGTAAAACTTACGGTTTTCAAGATATAAAAGGTCAAAGTTGCCTGATCTTGATGTAGCTTTGTTTCTTGATTATCATGCTGCAGTACAGGTTAAGGTTTGTACTAGTGTGTCTGACCTTACTGTTTTTCAAAAAAAGGCAAAAAGGGTTTGCAAGTGTTTGTAGAGGAAGTTTCTGTTTCTCATCATCCAACTTTGATGCAGTTTTTTCTTTTGTCGAAAGAACAAACAACTTATTGTGTCCACAATTGTGTTGGCATCTCTTCACTGAGAAGTAGTCTTTTGTCAACTTGCTGCAGCTATACCGCGATCTTTGGATAGAGCTCTTTATCTACAACACTAATCTACATGTAAAATTATTGTTACTTGTGACAGAAAGCAATTTGTTTTGTATTTGAGACATGAGTTATTTTTGATTCCATATTTATGTTACTTGAAGTTTGGTTACTATAAAAACTTGGATAAAAAATCATCCGTTCGTAGTCATTTGGGGAATGACTCTGTAACAAATTACCGAACCAACTTCCATTTGTGTGTGCAAGCGATATCTGATTGCCATGATTTTACTGGAGACAGTTGCCAAAATTAAGCAAAACATTAAACGGTAATATATGAGCCTAGTTTAACAGCTCGGCAGGATGTTGCAACATTCATTTGTTATCCCCTCGCCAAACGAAGTTGGCGTGGGAATATAGTGTTTCGCCCGTCCATCCGTTCGTGACTCTGGTTAAGGTTTGCCTTCAAGTCAATATCTCTGTTGCTACAAGTCAAAGAACAATATTTCATCCACAAAACATCTTGGACTGTACCGAAGAATTGGATCACCTTGGCCTACATTTTACACACGAGCGACTCTGGTTAAGTTTTGCACACGAGGTCAAGATCTTGGACAATACAAGTCATTTAGCAATGATATGTCATCCGTGGATGCATCTAGGGTAGTACCAAACAATCAGATCCCAATTTGGTCAACACAGCCTACAGTTTATGCATGAGTGACTCTGGATAAGTTTTGCATTAAGGTCAAGATCTTAGATACTACAGGTCATAGAGCATTGATATTTCATCTGTAGATACATCTTGGATAGTACCAAAGAATATGATCACAATTTAGTATCTGGGACCTATTTTTACGCTTGAGTGACTCTGGTTAAGTTTTGCATCAAGGTCAAGATCTTGGATACTACAGTCATATTACAAATGGGTCACGGGTAAGGAGATTAGCTGTCAATTCCGACTGCTTCAGATGTTTATTTGTTCATTTATTAATTTTTTTATTTCCTTTTTTATTTATAGATGTTGGCTGTTAATTCTGATATTTTAACGATCTTGGTTGCTGTGGTGGTTCATTCTGCATTTTTCAGGCTTATGACTGGCAAGAGAATTTACTCTTGGCTGCATTACCCACCTCCCATGGCTGCTTATAGACAAGCATGAGTATTTAAATCCATGCATCCCTCCCCCTTTTTACTATAAAAGCAACATTTTTCAGTGAAACCACTCATTCTTTCAGAAGATTACAAGTTCTTTAGGTTATGTGCAGTTTCTCCAAACAAATTTGAAAATTTGGTCATTAATTTTCAAAATATTGAAACAGATCAGGAATAGAAATTACCAACTATATCAGTACATAAACCTCAGTGTTTCAGAAGTTGAACCAGAAAATCTTGTATTTACAGTCAAAAAATTGTTAACAATAATGAAAATTCTTATTCCCAAATGCGAAATTTTCAACAAATTTGTTGCAACCAGAAAGAATTATAAATGTTGAGATTGATGATCAATAAATTACTTTAACAGCTGCACTGGTCTGTGTACAAGCATGTTATTCGTAGGTGGGGCTACATATCAAACGGAAAAAAAGAAACTATAAACAAAATGTGAAAAAAAATATTCGTGTGAAGGGAGGTTCAGTGGTCAAGCTGATGTAAATCACATCCCCTTTCTTATTTTCACCTATTCATAGGTCCATAACGTTACACACTATCATTATTGCAGATAAAATGGAATGTCTAAAGGAATAGAATCAAGACTTGATCCAAATAGTTGATTTAGCCCTTGCACTTTAGCTCGAAGGATGAGATTTGTCTTTATTCACTTTAGATGTTCAGGTAAACCACAAGTCTATTTATAGATTACATAGGTGATTTTTAAAGAAAAGTTTTCATGTATTTAATTAAATGTCAATTATAAAAGATATTCACAACCTCTTCTTTACTGTGAATGTGACTGATTATTTGGCAAGTGCAATTTTACACTCGTTTTAAAGACATGGAATGCCTTAACTGCCCTGCGAAAGAAAGAGAGGCAGAGAATATAAATGCTCATGTAAGATTATTGAAGCTTACCTGCCATATTGCTCTTTTTCATCAATTCATAACTTACTGCATATATCTATAAATATTTCTTTAAGCCCTTTTTAGCCGACGTGACACTACTCTTTAACACTCTACATGCATAATTCAGATAGATTAAACCTGTCGACAGATGTCCTAAATTTTTTGCACCAACAGATTAAATTTATCTGGAGTAGGTAAGAGATAGTAGTACACTAGGTTAAATGCTTATTTAAATGCAGAATTTCATAAAACTAATTCAATACCAAATTGTTTCGAAACATATTTTGTTATTAATTGTGTAGTTTGTTCCTTGCTAAGTATGAAAATGCATATTTATATATAATTAAATGTAAATCTCCTCGTCAAATGCATTAAAAAGGCTCTAAGGTTGGATTATTGTCAGTGTACTCATTCAGAATACTCTTTGCAGTTGAATTTGCTTAAAGTTGAAAATTAAAAAGTATGCTGACATATATTTCAATGACTTAGACAGGTGAAGTCTCTACAAACCCATGTTTGGACCTTAGCCAAGTTTGATTTTAAATTGAGGTAGAAATATTTGCCGTCGACACATAATGATGAACATTTTTAACTCGAAAATGGCACAATCTTTTACTAAAAAGAAAATTAATTAGATATTAATCCTTTTTTATAATATATATATATTCTTGAAATTGATATAGAAATAAATGAATGAGAAGATTAAATTCATTGTTTTCAGTCTTGTTAATATTGTATGTTGCAAATATTTCATATACACTGAAACTTACTTTTTTCTGTCTCAAATACATTTAATTCTATTTTAACCAGAAAAATACTTGGAATTTCGTTATTGCAGAAGTAAAATTCACCTTTGTCTAAAAATTTTAAATTACATGTGTGTCATTGGCTGTAATGAAAATTTTATTTATTCTTGTACATGTTGTAGTTAATTTTGAAAGTCTTTCGAGAGCTGCCGGTCCCATAGTCACTACTAGATTTTTCAAAAATACTGCGAAGAATGAAAACATTTGACAAAAACAACAACGTGGCGTCATAGAAGTTCTAACGTTATAAAATCAAAAGCTGCAACGAAATAGATAAATTTCAAGATTACTATGTTTTACTGTATACAGTACATACCTATTTTATCCTTTTGTGTTACTTCCGTTGTAGCCTAAAGTGTTAAGTGTATGAACCTAAAATAATTCTTTTTCTATCCTGTATGTCCAGGATTTACTATTTTTTTATTAAAAAAAACGGTAAAATCTGAAACTGTATCATTTGTTGAAAATGTACTCCAACGACCGCATTAACATCTTTTCTTATGGTACTTAAATGATTTTCCATCCTTTCATAAATTATGTGTCCTGTGTTTCCAAAAATATACAGTTTTTCCATATTTCACAAAAAAAAACCCCAAAAAAATTCCATGAATTACAATTGACAGTGTTACATGTAAAATCCCCGTCTACAGAATACCATGAATTTGTCAGTTTTTCAATCATGTATGGACACAGTGTACAATTCCGTTAACAGCTTTTTGATTGATTTGTGCGTTTATGAAACATTTTGTTGTGCTTCATGCAATAAAGATCAACGATACCGATAATAATTTGGACCGCCAGACGCGCATTTCATCCATTTAAGTCTCGTCAGTGACACTTGTGGCGAAAATTTAGGAATCCAAATAAAAGCAGAGGTTGAAAAGCACTGAAAAACCAAAAGTTCGAAAAATAATGCCAAATCTAAGGTTATCTATGCTCTAAGGGAGAGAAACCTTTAGTTTTAGAATACTTCCACAAATTTTAAAAATGGTAAATTTCATCAAAAACGAGGAGATCCTGAAAACCTCTGTCACGGCGATAAAAGAAGACTAAAGGAGTCTCGAATTTTTTTTCGATTTTCGGATTTTGAAGTGTGACTACACGGTTTTTAATAATTTTGTGAATATCCGGTAAATTGTTTTTCCTTTTCTTTTTTTTCTCAGGTTAATGCGAGTGGTACTTTAATTTTGCGTTTTAATTCTTTGTCAACCTTATTAAATTCTTTATTACAGAATTTTCTTTTTAGCCCCTTTGGATCAGATATGTATTATTTTTTTCTATGCCAAATGTAAATTTCTTCATCAGTGC
>JAOXYI010183983.1:0-11287 GCA_028566495.1 Lithophaga antillarum | reverse complement strand
GGGGGGGGGGGGGCACCACCCGCTGCACCACCCTGCACCACCCAAATCATAACTGAACGGTGCCCCTATACTATTCATATCACAGAAGTGATGTAATCGATATTTTAGTAATAGATTCATTTGTGTAAAAGAGTCACTGAAATTTTTGTTACGTCACAGAGATTATTTGTCAGAAAATATTTAACGTTCCTAATTCTTAGCATCATAATAATAATCTACTCCAACACTATCATACTCTTATCTCAGTTTACATATTCCCGCTGAGTACTGGTATTTATTCCGTAAAATGAAACTGCTCGAAAATCGTACGTTTCTACTTGTTTTGGAAAATATTTGTTTATTAAAAAACTTTGGTCGTAACCGAATTTACAGTGCAGAATTGGTACTTTTTTTATTTCTATAGAAAACGGGGAAAATGGTTTTCGCAGGCACCATAGAATAACTAATAAAACAGAGACTGCTTTATATAGTTACACAATATATAATGAAAAATAAAAAGGTACAAGAAAATGCTTGTATATTATAAAACTTTAAATTTTTACCATTTTGGAAGATTTAATATAGGAAATAACCCATCAAAATTATTTTACGTATATTCTACAGTACTGACAAACCATTTCCGCAATTTTAAATGTATAATTTTTAAACACATTATAACCAAAAGTTCTACAGGTAATGCTTTTAAATTTACATAAAAATAATTGTCACGCCCCTCCCCATTTTTCGAAGTAGGCTTCATCGTACGTAGACATGGAGGAAGTCGGACTATTATTACGGACATTCCTCTCACAATGATAAGTCTGAAGAGAAAAGTAGGAATAGCAAGTAAAACATAAAATTCAGATTTTCTTTTTTTAAACCTAAGATGAGTCCGATGTTTCATTTTAATCAACCGGCATAAACTATTTATCTTCATTGTTTATTGAACTTTCTATGTAATACCAATTGAGTTTTATAATTCTTTGTCTTATCTACATCAGACCGAATTTTTCTGTCTTTTTACCGCAGACTTCTCAGATTTTTTGTTCTTTTCAGGTCTTTTATTTTAATTTTCTATTTATGTTATCTTATTTTAATAAAAAAAAAATGTAATGAGAACAAAGTAAAATATAAGAAAAACCTAAGATATTTGGAAAGTTTGTAGTAAGGACAGAAAAAAATCGGTCAAATAATTTACAGATGTATATCATATGGTAAAACAACATCTTATTTTACTGACATTTCACTGACACTGAAATCTTATTCTAAACATTCAAATAATATCTTGCATTCCATGAATTTCACCTCCTAACAGAATAATGAGTTAATTCATCGATGTTTCAAAATGTCATCTTTTTTTTTTTTAGTTCAATACATATTTTTGTAAGTACATTCTTTTGCCTTGAATAATAATAGAAAACATATTTGCCCTGTTGTGTAAGCCAAACCGGTTTTTTAGCTGCACTTCCTCAGTACTGTGAAGTTGTGCACCTCTGAATAATTCTTGGAGGTAACATACACAATAGTACCTGATACACCTGTTATATTTCTAATCTTAGGTAAGAAATGATAAACAAATCAAAAATTTTTTGTAATATTATTGTTATATAAGAGATCCTGATCGTTCTCATCCATATGTTTTGATTCAAAATTAAGCTAGGAAAAATTTGATTTAAGATACTGCACAGTCTGAAGAACACACTGGTGTTTTACGCTATTTAACTGTTAAATTCATACTGCAAAACTTTGTTCGAAATTATTTCAGCTCGGATAGAAACAAATGATCCTTTTTAAATTATTGATGAAAATTGGTTTTTTTTTGACATTTTAGTAATTGATGTACCCTAACTGGGGTATATGAATACAGTACAGTTATACTAACACAAATCTGTAAAATGATGTGAAAACATTGCAACAATTGCAAACAGGGAATGAACGCTGTTTTATGATCGAGAAAATAAAGTTTGGTCATTCTGCGATAGAGTTTCCTGTCACTGGTGCACTGAAAAGTAAACATATTTTTCAAATTTTGGATGTTTAGAAGAAGGAAGGTAATATTTTTTATTCTGTCTTGTACAATTATAGCACTAAAATACAGTGACGATTTTTCAAAGAAGAATCAGAAGTCTTTCCACCGAATTGGGATTTTGACCTTAACCTTTTTAAAGCTACACATCAACATAATCATTTGCGTATTCCAATTTTTCTATAGTTTTTCTTTATTAAATGACTTAATTTATGAGTGCTACCGTCATATAATGGGTGTGGTCGCTCGCGAGTGCTTAACTACAGGAGAAAGACATGTAGTAGAACTGCATTTTTTTGTTCACAGTAAGATATTCTACAAAATAACTATCTCAACAATGGTAAAAAATTTGACCCTACCTCTGGGTAGCCACACCCATAAACAGAGATGAACTTCCAAGGATGTGAAATTTCCTGAGTTACATGTAAACGATCAACATTCTGGATGTAGGAAAATTCAAATATACAGAATACATTAAAAGATATTTGAGAGTAAAAAATTAGGACGTGATATTAACCTTTGATCTTTTGACCTAAATCAAGTTCATCACCAACTTGGGTCATTGATAATGACCCAAGCTCTGTATATCACGGTTTTCGAGTACTAATAGTTAATTGTTACGATTAAACATTTCAGGGAAATAACTCCTGTAAGAAGTGAATAAATCTGGTAAACGAAATAGGGCGGCACAATGTCTTATTACCCTTTACATTTTGGGCCAGGTCTCATTTCACTGTGTCTTACAGTTTCAGAGAAGAAGTGTGCACAAGTGAAAGTAAAAATAAGTTCGTAACCTTGACCTTTGACCTTGGGAACGGGAACTTTATTAACGTGGAGGGATAACGACGAAGATTCAAAGTCTTTTAGATGTACGGTTTCTAGTTATAGGGTATATTTTTTCAGATATATAAGGAAGATAACTCACACAAGAAGCATTGTACGCGATTGCAGTATAAAACCCTAAACATTTTGAACTAAGTTTCATTCTGTATCTCTAACGATATCAGAGTAGCAGAACAAAAATATTTTTAGTGGTTGGGGAGATATCTCTGTGAGGAAAAAGAATTCGGTCTATTAGGGTTAACACCAAAAAGATTTTAGGACAGCAATATAATATATAAAGTCTTGTTATGATTAAAAGCAAAACTCTTTTTAAAACTCAGTGTGAAAAGCGGCAGTACCATAATAATAGTAATCAGAAGAAATACAAATATAGTTCCGATTCTTCAAAGCAGAATCAGAGGTCTTTCCACACGAATTGGGATCTAATCTTGATCTTGCTAAAGTTAGACATTAGCATGATCAATAGTACTGAAAATAGATTCTTTATGACATTTTGAATTTCTTTACTGAACTATGACATACTGAATAATTTCTTTACTAAAAGATTTAAAAAAATCCCTAAAAATGATTGTGATCGCCCGTGTGTGTTTAACTGTAAGAAATAGACAAATAGTATAATTGCATTTTTTGTTCGCGATAAGAAGATCCACAAAATGGCTTTCTCAACAATGATAAAATTTTGGATCCCTCTCCTATTCGGTCATAACCATGACGGCGAGACTACTTAGAAACATGCAAAATTCCCATATTTCAGCCATCAACATTCTGAGACGAGAAAAAAATCAAATATATTGTAAATACTAAAAGATATTTGAAGGGGTAAAAATTAATGTGACCTTGACCTTTGACCTTTTGACCTAAAGTAAGGTCATCATTCACAGACAACATTGGCTCAAACCCCAGGTCTATATAACAAATGGTTTCCAAGCTATAAGGAGCTAAAGCCACAATCAAACAAGTCAGCGACAATTACTCCTACAAAAAGTAACTGAATCTGATAAACAAATATAGAGACATAGTATCCAGTCATCCTTTACATTTTGAACCAGGGCTCATTTCACTGTGTCTCACAGCCTCAAAGAAGAAGCTTGCACAAGTCAAGGTAAAAAATTAGGACGTGACCTTGACCTTTGACCTTGTGACTTTTATTAAGGTCGAAGGTCATGAGCAATAATTATGAAGATCTCAAGTCTCTAAGATGTATGATTTTCGAGTTTAAGGGATATGCTGCTTTTTTTCAGATATATGAGGGGATATAACTCCCACAAGAAATCGTTGTACCCCTTTAACCCCGAGATAACAAAGTTGTAAAAAAATTCTATAAAACCCTAAACATTTTAGACTAAGTTTCAGTTTTGTATCTCTAATGATATAAGAGTAGTAGCACACAAAAGTGTTTTAGTGTCTGGGGAAATAACTCTGTAAGGTAAAATGATTCCGTCTGTTAGGGTTAATACGAACAAAAAAAAAAAGAAAAAAAAAGGACACCAATATAAATTACTTCTTCCGAGTGTCAGAGAATAGCGGAAAAATATTGTCTTTTAAATTAATGCCTACATTAAAGTTTGTTTGCGATGCTATAAATAATGAAAAATCTTCTGTCATTTCTCGGAATTTGAAATAAGAAATCATCCGCAACTTTTGGGTTGATCTAATTACAATACTATAAAAATTACTTTGACATGGGGATCGATATCTCCTGGAAGCATACAGCTTTCAGTAATGTTTTCTGCCAGGAAAAAACGTTTGCATGAATTTTTACACGGATTTTTGAAGGAGGTTTCCCTTTCAGGTGTAGCCGATTCATGAACGAGCTTTGAGAAAATTGCCGCGACAGTAAACGTTTTCATGGTCTCGATGCAAAAATACTTAAGATATTTTTTCTTACTGGACAATAAAGGATCTTTTAATTCATATTGAGGTGAATGGAATAATAAATAAAAATTGAAAATGAAGAGCATAATGCAGTATTTTCTCTAAATCTTTAGACCACTGTTTTGTTTACGTTTTGGCCATTGAACGTCATGACGTAGTAGGAGCACATGAGTAGGCGGAAATGTTAATGTTTTTTTCTGCTAGAAAATCACGGTACGGACAGGAAAAAAACCGAAAGTTGAACTTTATTCTTTATGGAGGTCGTTATCCAGCAGGTTACGAACGTTTGGAATTGCATTTGTTTATTCACAATATCAAGTCGAAAAATATCACACTGTATATTTTTCACACAAATGTAGGGAATATCAGTCTCCAAAATTGAAATTGGTTTAAGGTCACCTGAATTATTTGATCGATTTTTTTTTTTTTGAGTTTAAATGCTGGTATATGATTTCAACAATCTTTAGAATATACATCTATTTGTAAGATATCTGTTTTACACCTATTTCCCTGCATTCGAAAATATAGTATCTAGTAAAACGAAAACTGTAGTTTGCATAAGTCATTTGATAAACACATAATACTTTTATGAACAACTTAGCTAGAGAGTAGTGTGTGTTTTAGTCAAGATAATGGTTTTTTAACTCTCTAAAAAAATTTTAAAAAAAGAAAAAAAACAGTAATTCACAGATACTGTTGCTATGCCATTCAGTAAATAAAACAATGCAAAACACTGGTTCAAACTAGAAGATTTGTTTCCTTACTCTTCTAGTTCTCTACCAGTCTTCCAGTTCATTAATTTAATATTCATTAAATTATGCATACTAAGGTTCGTATTCACCTTCCTTGTCTCGGTACAGTTGGCCAGTACTTTAATATAACATCAATTTTGATGTTATAAACTGTAGCATCAACATCGTGCACGATGTCATATGACTTTGTATTTTCGTACATACTAAAAATGTTAACAAAATGTTGCGGTAACTTTTGCCTTTAAGCAATTGTTAAAGAAATGTCCTTCATAAAGAACATTTGCTTTCCATGAGAAATTCAAAGGATTTTCTCAAAACCATAGTGAATTATTTTGCAAAAACAGCGATTGGTGGTAACTTTATGACAATTATCCACATTTAATAAATCGCCTAAGCCTTTAGATCAATCTTCAGAAATAATTCCTGTATCAACAGTTTTATCGGAAATTTTTTTCTATTTTTTTTTCAAAAATTCTTTTAAAATCAAATGACAGTCAGAACTTGATTACTTTTCAGCTGTTTGATAGCTTTCAGTGTAACACTGGATTAGATTTAAAATAGGTTATCAGTATCAAATTCATATTTAGCCAACTTATCTGAAATGGTATCAGTTCTTACAATATTTAAAAAAGATTCAGTCTTAAGAAGACAAACCGTTAGTTTGACCTGTGTTATTAATAACAGATCAGAAAGTCTTACAATGATTTATATGTAAGTTTATTAATTTTGGAATAAATTTTAACAGAGCAACCTTTGTTTAATTTAGGGTCAGATGAGCTATTGCCATTACTTGACGTCCGTCGTTAGCTTTTCGCATTTCAATCTTCTCCTCAGAAACCACTGGGCCAATTGGAAGCAAACTTTGCAGGAATTGTTCCATGGAGGTCATCTTTCAAAATTATATCCGATGACCACGCCCTCCAACCAAGATGACCAGCATGTCCTCTGACTGGTCGAAAATGGGTAGAGTTTTAAAAATCTGCTGCTTCAGAACTACGGAGCCCAATAGAACCAAACTTGGTACATATATTCCTTGGATAGTTCTCTTTCAAAATTATATCCAACAAGTCGATCCGTCATCAAAGATGGCCGCCATGACCGTTTATGCAAAATAGCCATAGGGACGAGGTCTGATAAGGCTATATATTGCTCCTAAAAGGGGGAGAGTTTAACATGACAAAACCTGACTCAAGTTAGTGTAAAGTAGTTTTCATGCAAGTAACTGGTTTCTGACATCACAGTGACGTCATTAACGTGACATCATTTGGTGTTTTTGGTTAAATATGCCAAAATTATGCTATTTAACTACCTTTTAATAGAATTAAATATGAGCCAGAGCGAGTACCAACAAGATATTTGTATTTTCAATGTATTTTACTAATATTGGTTTAGTATTGATTTGGTATTCGCTCTGGCTCATATTTAATTCCCGGTAAAACAATGTAAAAATGTGTAATTTTCTGGCATTATTGCACTTTTCTTCAAAAAGGGCGGATTTTAATTTAATTCTTTATTTATTTCAAAAGGCTACGAGCAAGTATCCTCAACAGAGATACAAAACTTATAATAAGTACATGGATAGCTATAATAGACAAGACAATATGATACAGGACGAGACAGGCAAACAAACAAACAAACAAAAACCGCGCACTCTCATACACACTCGTAGAAATTCTCAAACACACATTTATTCCTCGTAGATAAAAAAAATACATCATTTGTAAATAAGGATGGACAACCTATGATGCTAGATCTCTAAAAATAAGGAGTAATGCAATACGTTTACTATATATATATAGCTTCAAAATTGAAAAAAGTTATATGTAAAGTGTTGATTTTGAAGCTTAATACTGAAGAGATTACAGATATAAAATTTAACTGACTTTCTTAAAGGGTGGTCATCTGTGTATGTTTAAATGGCAGTAGCCGACAACTTGGTCCGTCATCCAAGATGGCCGCGACCGCGAGACATAGTTTAACATTGGACCCTATGGGATAAGCACATAAAGATCTTCTGGTTGGAAACAACCGAGACAATTAAGCCAGAACTACATGAATGATCACTGGATGATCCTTTATGGAGTGTGTCTTTTTCATTCTAATCGGAATTCCAAGATTAACATTGAACCCTATGGGAATTGTGCTTAAAGATCTTCTTGGAAACAGCTGAGACAATTCAAACGAAACTGTTCACGATTGATCATTGGATGTATTTCACCATCCTGGTGTTTTCATGCCAATCGGAATTAATTCCAAGATGACCACCACCGACGAACATAGTGTAACACTGGACCCTATGGAAAATTATGCTTAAAGATCATCTTCTTGGAAGCTGCTGAGACAATTAAACCCAAAACTGTTCATGATTGATCATTGGATAGTCTTTCAGCAAACTGGACTGGTGTTTCTCAATTCCAAGATGGCCACCACTAACGATCATAGTTTATCATTGGACCCTATGAGAAATTGTACTTAAAAAACTTCTTAAAAATAACGAGACAAATAAACCGAAACTGTTCATGATTGATCATTGGATGGTCCCTTATCATATTTTGTTTGTAATGGCGATTGGCTTTCCAAAATTGCTGCCACTAACGAACATAGTTTAACATTAGACCTTATGGGAAATTATGGTTAAAGATCTTCTTCTCGGAAACAGTTGAGATAATTGAATGGATATTGTTCATAATTAAACATTGGATGGTCTTTTACCAAGTTTGTATGTTCCATGCTTATCGGAATTCCTTATAAAAGAAAAGAAAAACAATGAATGTCAACAACCCAACCAAATACAACAAGGCTGTGCACTTTTAACATTGGACCCAATGAGAAATGTGCATAAAGATCTTCTTGAAACAGCTGAGACAATCAACTGAAACTGTTCATGATTGATCGTTGGATGGTCTTTCACCAAGTTCCATTTTCTTTTTGCAGATCGGATTTTCGAGATGGCCAGCACTGACAAACATAGTTTAACATTGGATGCTATGGGAAATTATGCTTAAAGATCTTTTTCTTGAAAACAGCTGATACAGTTAAATGGAAGCCGTTCACGATTGATCATTGGATGGACTTTCACCAAGTTTATGCTTTTAATGTCGATTAGAATAACAAGATGTTCCACCACCAAGGAACATAGTTTAACATTGGACGCTATGGGAAATGTACTGAAACATCATCTCGGAAACAAATGACACCATCAAACCAAAACTGTTAATAAATAATTGTTGGGTTCATGGTCTTTAGTTTATAACCAGATGGACCTCTTGTTTACTCTGTCTTATGTTATTAGCATGTTAAATTCTAAACTTATAGATAAATAAGCTTTATTACTTCTACTTCCCTCCACTATTTATCATCTGAAGCAGATTATTTTATTTTTGATAAACATTTTTCCTAATGAGACATTCGTTGTTAAACTAAGGTTTCTTTTAACACAGTGCCCAACATATCTTGGTTTCAACATTTCACTTTATAAGGTTACTTTTTCTGAACGAGAGCTACAGTCATCAGTAATGTTTTAATTTATGTTTTATCCAGTGAATTCATACTAATGAGTGTACTTTCTGTATTGATTGATTATTTGGTTGATTGATTGAATGATACTTAACGCCACTTTCATTATATTTCTCAGCTTTATCGTTGCTACTAGTTTCATTGTTGAAATAAGCCGGAGTACCTGGAGAGAACTACATGTACCAACCGGTAAACTTTATCACACAATGTACGAATCAAGTGCACCGTCGTTCTTGCAATAGCCCAGCCACGAAATCACAACTTGGAGTTGACAGCAACAGTGATCTGTTTAAGTATTTGTGATCAACTAATTAGACCACTCGATCTTCTGAACCCTCACTTTTTTCTGTTTAAAAAATATAATCACCATTTAAGGGTTTAGTAAAATAAACAATATTTTATCTGTTTTCAACTTTGATTTAATGCTGAAATCATCCGTACTATTTACGTATGTCTCATCTAGTCATTTTGAGTTTTGAATTCAGTATTAACTGCAATATGAATATCACCAATTATGGGATCAGAAAGAGAAACAAAAATTTTGTATTGCCGAGAATAGTTAACATGACACAGTAATCTACAGCTGTAGCATTCAGTAATCTATAGTTATGGTCTTCAGTAATCTATAAATGTGGCCATCAGTCATCTACATCTATGGCCTTAAGTAATCTACAATTGTGACATCAGTTATCTACAATTGTGACTTCCAGTAATCTACAGCTGTGGCCTCCACCGGATTACAGTTGTGGCCTTCACTAATCTACAGCTGTGGCTTTCAGTAGTCTATAGCACGCTGAGCTGGATTTTAATAGTGTCAGCTCACTGAAGTAACACCATACTACATTATTATGACTCCCAGCTAAACAGTTTTTGTTTTTTTGTTCCTTTATAATGTTGTGTGCAAAGAGAGCAGCAAGTACCAAGTTTATTCCATGCTTTGACCCGGGCGGGATTTGAATCCCGATCTCCCGCACTTCAGACGAGGTGCCTAACCATTACTACACGAAGGCAGTATCTATTAGGATATTTGCAAGAAGCTACTAAACATTGGTCATTATTAACGACATAACCTTTGTCCAAGCTAAATCGTTTTACAAGAGTATTTGATTCTATTGACCATTTTTTTTATAAGTGGACGTAAAGTGACTCCCCTTCAGTCATCTACAGTGACCTTCAGTAACCTACAGCTATTGACATCAGTAATCTACAGTTGTGGTCTTCAGTATTCTACAGATATGGCCTTCAGTAATGTACAGGTGTGGCATTCAGTAATCTACAGGTGTGGTATTCAGTAATCTACAGCTGTGTCCGTTAGTAATCTACAATGCGGGCTTTCAGTTATCTACAACTATGTAATTTAGTCCTCTACAGGACCTTCAGCAATTTACGGCTGTGGCCTTCAGTAATCTGCAGGTGTGGCATTAAGCCATCTACAATCTACAGCTGTGGCCTTCAGTAATCTACAGCTATGGTCATCAGTAATATACAGGTGTGCCATTCAGTAATGTACAGCTATGGCCTTCAGTAATCTACAGTTGTGGTCTTCAGTAATCTACAGCTATGGCCCTCAGTAATTTGCAGTTGTGGTCCTCCGTAATTTACAGCTATGGCCCTCAGTAATGTACAGCTATGGCCTTCGGTAATCTACAGGTGTGGTCTTCAGTAATTTACAGCTATGGCCCTCAGTAATCTACAGCTATGGCCTTCAGTAATCTAAAGGTGTGGCATTCAGTAATCTACGGCTGCGGCCTTCGGTAATCTACAGTTGTGGCTTTCAGGTATCTACAGCTATGTAATTCAGTCATCTACAGGGCCTGCAGCAATTTACGGCTGTGGCCTTCAGCAATCTACAGCTGTGGTCTTCAATAATTTACAGCTGTGGCCTTTAGTAATCAACAACTATGGTCTTCAGTAATCTACAACTATGTCATCAGTTAAGGCTGCCACGTTTATCCGTGTAACCTGTAGCGGTTCGTTTAATACCATTATCCGCTTAAAGATTTATTAAACGGTTAACCGAATCATCAGTGTGCTTAAAGTTAACATTCAATTTGTCAAAAAGTCTGACACTAAATTAGTTTGTATCACTTCCCTAAAAAAATTAAATGTACCATGTTTATAATTACCGATATTTTGATGTAAGAACAATTTAAAACTGTGTCAAAATCAGCAGTCATTGTAGCGATATAAATTTCCCTTGATATTTATTTAAAAAAAAGTAAAACCTGTTTCTTATCTATTTGACCTTGAACATTTTAAACCCGGTGCCTAAGTCCTGTGTATTGATTTGATCTTG
>JAOXYI010183873.1:0-11288 GCA_028566495.1 Lithophaga antillarum | reverse complement strand
ATGCCGAGACGGAAGGGACAATAGAAGAAGTCAGGAAAATCGGACGACTGCCAAAAAAAGAGACAGCTACGACAAATTGGAAGTCCGACGGAGAAAGATCGTTAAAGAAAACATCTAAAGTGGAAGAAGAACCAGCAACGGAATCGATACCATACAGCGTTAAAAACCTCGATGTTTTCTCGGTCAAGTTTGATAAACTTGTCCGAAAAAGCGACACCGTGGACAGACTTATTGATTAAATGCGTCTTCAAGGTACTCAGCGTGCAATCCAAGTCGACTACCTTTGGTAACGCTTTAATCCTCACGTTGGATCAAGGACTGAAATTTCAAGACATCGGTAGTGCAGCTGCATGTTACGGAATCAAGATTCACATTTGCAGTAGGAATAAAATCTGATCTGGTATCTGCCTAGGGGTTTGTCGTTGTAATTTCAAGACGGGCTTAAAGGACTTATTCATGTGGCGGTTCTTCGAGCGTTTCTACAGACGTTTTTCTATCTCACTAGCTCGGATGTTGTTTTTCAGCTCTCATATTTGTCGAGCCAAAGAAGACAGCAGCACACTTTGGAAACGACATTTATTATAAATAGTTTTTTTTCTTTAATTGCATTTCGACTGCTATAGGCGTTTTAGATGCTATAACCCATTATTTCAGGCGCTATATATTTTAAACATCGGGGTGTTTAAGTGCGTTTTCTATTGTTTTAGCTTGTCAGCAGCAGTGTGTTTCACACAAAAAACGACGTCATTGTTGGCTTTGTCAAATATCAAAGATCTTTACTTTAGATTACATATGAACAGTATTTCTCCTCCTTTTCCTGTTTTGTCTCACAGAAGTCTGTATTTTTGTTTGCTGCTTGTTTATAGTGGCAGCGTCATTCATCATTTTATTTTTTTTTCTGTTTATCACTATCCTTTTACCTTGTTTTGAGTGTAAATCACTCAGGGAACCAATCTTCTCATTCATTTTGGTTAAATTGTAGCTCTACTTTTTAAACTTTACCTTGAGCTTACTGAATTGGCTGTTCACGCAACGCTTCATCATCGCACCCAGGGCCTGTGCAGAATTGCTCAAGGTGTTTTATTCGTTAGTGTTCAGATCTTCAGACAACTCGTTAGGGAATTGGATGAGTTTTTTCCTTTCTTTACGTTTTCTTCCAAATTTATTGACTGGTATGATTGTTTTAGGTTTTCTTTTTTCTTCCAATATTTTTTTCATTTTAACAGGAAAGAGTACGTCCGGAAAATATGCGTCGCTCAGTGATTTCAACACCTCACACCATCGTTCTCCTTTTTTAAGTCTTGTTTATGCTGTAATGTATATTTACCTGGTTTCCAAAATGACGCAGCATTTTCATCGCTTCGAGTTCTTAGTCTGTAGTAAGCGAAATAGACCGTCTTGTCGTCATCATTGTTGTTCTCTTTAATAAACCAACATGTCCAGTGCATTTGTACATTCTTTCTATCGACATTATTCGTTGTGCTTGAACAAACGTCTGAAATTCAGAATCTTTAAATCTTTCACCTCCACCGTACCCAGATCCCAGCCGAACCAAGCTTTCAGAAGTTAGACCGTCTTTTATACTTTGAATTCATAGAACATTTTTTGTTTGTTTCCTTTGACATCTTATGTTTTCTTTTACTATTAACATTTCAAAATGAGTTCGTTCTTTTTTTATTACGAGATGCTGTATCGTCCTAGGGTGTGCGTTCGTACGCCGTCTTGCACACTTGTCTCTTATCGTTCGGCGCCAGTGCAACTTTTATAAAGAGAACATATTTGGAACTGACTATGTTTCTCTGACCGCTCCACTGTCGATCCCCATTGAAAACACAGGCTTCGTAGTCTTCTTTCATGACTCTCTTACATAGTTTTTCACCTTGTGTATGTATTAGCCTTCGTAGTCGTCGGCGATGTGGTCGATTTCGTAAGCATAGCACTTAGCTCTAGTTTAAATAAAACAAGTGATGACTTCTCCTTATAGTTGTCTTCTGACATTCCGGGCACTTTCTTGTTGATCCCTGCCTGCAGGCATTGCTGAGTTACTAGCTGGACATGTCCTCTCTCAGAAGTGTTTTGACAACTCTGTATACAAGTCTTCCGTGCGAATCCAGAAGTTCACACTGTCCATGTCAACGTAATACAGTTTGATGTCGTGGCCGACAGATCTTTAAAGTAGAGTATAATTCAAAAATGTATATCTTCAGTCTACCAATAATACCGTGTCCAACTATACTAACGTATCGAGCTCGATGCCTACTTGTGCCGGTAAACGCCGGTGACTTTCTGTCTAACACAATACTTTCTTTGAAGAAGAGACTGGCCGTCAGCTTCTTGGTAAGCCGTTCGCTAGTACAGAGGTAGATGTTGATCTCCTTTCGCGTGTTTTCCAAAATCTTACCAAAGACTTTTGGTTGTTCAACGTCTTGTAGAAATGCTTTTTGGATTCGGCCTCGGCCATAGTGCACAGGTTTATGTTTAAATTAACATTTTTTTTTTCATTTAGGGCTCCTGTCTCGTATCTGATCGTTCTGTGAAACTTGTGCACCTCACATCCGAGTTTCAAGTCTTCAGGTTGCGGTAATTTAGTTCGTATTCCATCTTATCGCAAAATATTACTGCCAGTTTACTGGACCACCTTCTTACCTCATCTCCAAGGTTTCGGGGCAGGTTGGATCATCGTCAGAGTAATTGTGCAATCTCTTCGGTATGTTCAGACCCACTTCAGAGAAATATCTATGCTCTGCATTGTCTGCAACGTTACCTACGTCCAGGGTTGTCAAATTTTCTTTCACTCATTTATAGTCATCCGTCGTTAGACGTTGAGACAGTCAAACCGTAAAGTTTGTTGGCATTGAAGTTTATCAGGTATGAAGTCGGTTTCGAGCAATCATATCCTTCTTTCAAGCATGGCTGTTGACTCTGGAGTATCTGTGACTGGCAAGCGACGGACTTGAAATTTTTCTCTTGCATCACCATCTTGTAGTCTGTGATCAGGCTAGAAGAAGTTAGATAGTGAGACATGTTCGTTTACACCGTGTTCGTAATCCTCTTTGTCGTAGTCTTGCCTTTTTTAATGATCGGAAAAAGCTTTTCTTGGATTCGCTCTCATCACCTTAAACTTTTTCGAATTTTCTACCGAAGAGTATGGACAACTACCTTTAAATTCTCACCAGATCAAACAATTCTGTCTGATAAAATGCTTTCAATTCTCAGAGAAACGGACCTTACGGGTTCTCGGACAATTTTAACAGCAAGGTCAGCATAAAGAGCAGCGAATCGACGAACTTCAGCTTCACTTTGCGTTTTGTTCCACGATCTTTTTGTCGAAACAAACGTACTCCTTTACGTTGTTGGTAATGCAGTTCACCTCATCCGGGAGGAAATCCAAAACTTTGGAAGTATACGTGTAGAACCTGTCTGTTCACGATTCTTATTCCATCGTCCAACCACTGGCCAGTATTTTGACGATGAAAAATGATAATCGTAAACAAACAGGTTCCGCACGTATACATCCACAGTTCTGGGTTTCCTCAATTTCTGTTTGCAGGCGTTATGCATTAGACCTCAATATTTTCGTCCTTAGGTGGTCGTGATCTCTGACTTTCTTCTTGTCAGGACCGAACCCCTTCTTGCAGGAAGCGCAGAATTTGCTTTTGATCCTTCCAGTCTTCTTCGGTTATGATTATCGGTTTGGGATTGTGATACCTTTCCTCGAGCTTTAACACTTCTTTTTTCCGGTTTCGATGCGCGTTCTTTTGACGCCTTTTCACCCCCGATAGAGCTATAGTTCTTACCGTAGTTCTTCTGGAGGGAATAGCAGAAGCTATTGGGTTTCCGTTTCTGTTTCTCTCTCTGTATCGTATATGATATTTTTCAACAAGATGTCCAAGCTTCGAACAAAATATTAAGAGTCCTGATAGGGCGTTTCGGAAACTTAGATCCATCTGTCGTGGTTCTGAAAAAAGACAATTGCACTTTGTTCTAGCAATACGACTCTCAGCTCCTAGTCATTGTAGCGGTTGCTCTTGTGTCGTTTCAACAGATCCTCTCTGGTAAACGTAATAGACCGTTGAAACAAAAGTGCTTTGCGCCGACTTGAAACATTCCGTCCGAATTTCTAGATCAGACGTACTGTTGTCTCTCTTCCTCGGCACAAAGCAACAGCAGATTGACTGTGTATTTCGCCCCTGCCACTTTTTTCGACTTGTATCGCTGATATATCTCGCCTCTTTGCCTTTGTATTTGACCACATTTATTGCATAGTTGCGATTCTTCTATTCGAAGACGTTGATCTTCACAGGAACGGAGAATGACAAAACCCACAAGTCGAGCTTGCCGCCGTACCTTCGATATTGAGTCGCTTTTTCTGCATACTTCTGATTGATTAAGTCTGTACAGCCGTAGAAAATGATCGCCCACCTAAAACATTCGTTGTCGAAGTTTTACACGTTGATGCAGGACTTTCTGAATCTCAGCTGTCTCGGCAGTTCGATGTCAGACGATCCCGATTATGGAGTGTAGGCATCTGCGTGATGTTTCAGTCACTTGGTGCCTTTCGATCTTGACTCACATCTATTCCTCCGTTTTTGTCAGGTCTGTTGATTTCAAGACCTCATGGATGCTTGATGTAAAGTAGACACTGTCTTTCGTCTGGATTCAGACAGTCGCTACCTCTCGCAAGACGAATCTAGCCAACAGAATCATCGATACCTTTCGTTTTCTACACTTCTATTCCTTCTCTCTCGAAATATCTCCCTTCTCTGGTCGATGGACGCTCGTTTGAAAGTGGCTGCATATGTAACCATCTCAGGATAAACGTCATAATTAAAACAGCATATGTGGTATGTGTGCTTCCACTGTTCCATCCATAAGAGTGTTTTTACTTTACATATGGTCTTGTCTTTCAACATCTGAATTAATTCTGCCGTCTTTTCTGTAGATTAGATCATCCCTTGTTGTTTCTGTCCGACTTGACGATCTGAGGAAATTTCATAACATCTCTCCCTTCTGTCTTCCTCATCTTCTTTTCCTTGTGAAGAATTCGTTCACATCGCGTCTTTCTTTTTTCACGTTTTTGGCCCAGGTTTTGAGTTTTAAATCTTTGCTCTAATTGCTTGCTCGACGGTAGAAAATGTTTCTTCAACAAATTTTTTTATTAATACATGGAAAACATAACAGAACTTGATGAAAATTTGAAAAAAAAAACAAGATAATTCGAAAATGCCCATGTTTACGACTTTACATACGATGTTTTTCGGAAACACGAGAAAAACGTATAAAAAATGGTATTTTCTTTACTACAATTTCAGGATCTAGTCCGAAAACACTTCCGCCAAATTTCTGAGATATGGGGCAGAAACCTCTTTGGCTCTCTAATACAGTTTATACAAAAATTGCACAAAAGAAAATGTGTTGCATCCTTACCTTTTCTAGTAACGAAAACATACGAATGTGGATAATGGCGATCTCTGACTGGTGTAGGATAGCTCTCATTACCATATCCTAATAGTGCGATAGCGTCTTCTACATCAGATTGATCACGACGTTTACTTTTATCAAACCTCTTCAAAAAAGATATCGCAATAACGATGTTGTCGGGTATTTCTAAAAGAAATGAAGACGTCATACAATCCTTATTCCAACTATTGTTATGGAATATATTTCCAGTACTTTTTTTTATACTATTAACATCCATATCATATATATAAATGTTTTACTATGTAGTTTGGAACTTAGTAATTCAGTTTCTATGGAACACTCTATACGTTTTTGTATATGTTCTTCCCCTTTCTTATTTTTACTTGATCCTATACTAAAAAGAGAGCAATTAGTCTTCTAGAATATATTCTTTAAAAACATATTGATATTATACCTTGTACTAAACCTGTCAGAAAATGACACGTGTATTGAAAAATCTTTCCAGAAATACGTAGATTCTTGAAATATTTCTATAGGATAACGGAATTTTAAAAAAAGCAAAATATCATCATCTGCTACAAAATTTCGCTGGACAGTTTTTTTTCCTAGCATGATTAGGTGTATTTTCAGCCGTTTCAAAAATCTGGTTGAAATTAATTCAAGCTACAAATTTGTTGAATTACATTTGATCCTTCCTGGAAATTCACCCCAATTTTCAATTTCTTTTTTTTTCTATTATGAAATCTCGTCAGCCGTTACATTATTAGTAACAAGGTAGAATACAGGACAACATAGGTAACATGCAAACGAAGATTATAGGAGAAATAAATTCCGCTTCCGCTTCAAGTATTACAGTATTTATTTACGCTCGATTATTATATCTTAATTCTTTCAACTAGATATACATTATTATCTGTTAGAAGCAGAAGGGGATTTGTCTAATTGGTTTTATAAAAGTAAAAATGCGATGTTGAAAAGAACATTTCTATTTTTCACATATGATGACGTTTTCAACAGAGTTTAGGTTGATCACTACTTCTAATGAAAGACAATAGAATATTTTCAAAGTTGGCATAAATTTAGTTTTTTTATGCACTAATAACTTAAATTGAAAACAATACGTCCTTCCATCCTCATTTTTCAAGATAGAAATTATTAAGGCTATGCTCCAAGTTTCTAATTGATTATATAGACAAAATCCATTGAAGTCACTATTCATTTTTGAAAAAAAGCAACCATTGGAAATTCACGAAAATTTTAGAATGCTTTGTTTAAAACACATCGTTCCTATAAAGAAAAAGAAAAATAGAGGTATTTGAAGTATTGACTATTCTTAAAACCATTATGCCATGTACATGGTAATTTTGTAAATGACAGTCCGAAAATTAAAGACCATAAGAAATGATTGCCCGATAACTCCTCTTATAATATTATTTATCAATTTTAGACCCATCTAAAGCCCCGCCCCGAGTTTGGTACGAAAATTCGGAAACCAATGGTCATACTTCCATATAAAATGTGAGTCATGGCTGAAGTTTCAGCTTTCTATGATGAAATTTCATCATTTTTGGGGGATATTTTCGGTCCGTAATTTTGTCCCCCTCCCCTCCCCACATCGTTGTGCATTGGGTGAGGTGGTGATACTGAAATTTAATACATAGGTGCACTACAACATAGAATGGTTTCTGTTGTCCCAAAGTTTCAAGTTCCTATCTTTCACGGCTCTTGAGATTTTTTGGGTGACCACAGATATACGTAGTAAGCGGGGAGATAAAACAAAATTATAAGACATATCGGATTTTTTCGATTGGTATAGTGCGCTGGACATGTTGCAGGGAATATGAAATCAAAGGAGAATCAACAGTTCAAGCTTGCGCCACTCGGACGGAACGAGCAAAATTTTCAGCAGAATCAAATTTTAACAGTGTTTTTGTAAATTTGCCTCTTTCTACCGTATTGAATAAGTTCAAAGTCTGGTAGAGAAGGAGGCAATAGTGTCATTTCTCTCAACGTCCTGTTGAGTTTTGGTTGGCCAATCTTAAAACTTTGCTGGAATATAATCAATTGTCTGCCATCCTGGTTACTGATACTAACCATATATTTCACACGTCTAGTTAAATATTATTTCTCCATTATATTTGAGACGCTTGTTAAGAATGAATCTGCTATTATTCCAAAGACCGAAATTCGAAGTACACGTATGTGTCATGCCTAAAAATAGCACTTAGGATATCTAATTCAATGTTTGATCACAAATACTTACTTTCTATGTATTCTTTAAATCTTGTGATTTCAACTGGAAGTTCCGTTCTTTCCATACTAGTATTAAAGAATTCCTCTGTCAAGAACTTGCCAGCGATAGAATCAATAGTATAGACTATAAGGCCTGCTGCATTCGCTGGAACGTCCTCGACATTCTGTGAGAGCATATATTGGTTAAAGAAAAACTGGCGTTGAGAAAAAACAGCAATATGTACAGTCAAATGACATTCTATAGTTGATTATCATAAAGAAGCCTAAATACATTACCATGTATCTTTTTCAAAAACTTCAGTATTTCTTTGATACATCGTGTATCACATTTTTAATTATTATCGTCAATGATATGAAGAAATAAAACAGTATAACTCAAAATATATTAAGAAGGAAAGAATGAAACTACACGTGTACTAAAAACTGGAATTTTCCCTTCGTTGTGGAATGCACAACGATAAATGTAAACTTTAAAAAGATGGTTCATATTTATGCCTCGATACCGACATTTTATCATTTTATTAAAAAGAATACGTTTGATCTATTTTAGTTTCTGATATACAATTCTGTATCAAATTGATATCAGGATTGGAACTTTTGTATAATACCCTGCTTCTCTTTGAGTGAAGTAATTGTTTTTCTAGTTTGCCTGGATTTTTCTAAACGTAGAAAGAATCGAGTGTTCTTTTCCCTTCCTCAATTCTGATATCAATTTGATATAGCATTATATATCAGAAACTAAAAAGAATACCTTTGAGGAATCAAACTTTCGCACTTGATGTACAGTCAATCACTCAACTTGACATTTTCAAATAAATAGCTGCGCTTCTAACAAAGGTCGAGAATAGAATACCAAACATTATTATAGCTTTGTAATTCTATTTATTATTTCATATTTTCATAATGATTGGTTACTTTTGGGGGTGAATATAGATGTGTGTTACGTGTACTTTAAAAACTGCAGTTGTGGTAAATTCGTTCATTTATTTCGTCTATTTGTAGCTGCATCAATGCGATATATACTGGGCAATGTGATCTAATTTAGTAGATAAATCTACTTAGTATGAAACGATACCAAGTTCATTCATATTGTGTACTCACCAACTTGTCAACGATAACATTAGGGCTCTTTTTGTAACTGTGTGCAGTCTCAGTGAGCTTTGTCCAAGAAAGTTTGTCCTCTCCATGAATCTCAAAGACACCGTTTTCCTGGACGTACAACCCTTTATCCTTACCATCCTCTATCATATCGGTGACATTACCTATTTATAGGATTCAGTATAAGATTTAATTTATGTACGCCAAGTTTACAAATTTTCTGGTATGCAGTCCGTGTATGTCAGTGGTGGTTATCATAGGAAATAGCATCGTGATTCGTGATGTGATATTTAATCAATGTACATGACCAGCAAAAACTTTTCTTTTAAAACTTAGAATTCTCCTGTATGTATATATCCTCACTCATTTTTACTGGAATTATGCAAACGTATTATTTGACACTGAAACGTCAATAATCTCAATAAATGAGAATATGCACATACATAGAACCAAGGATTAGTCCAAAAAATATTTGATTACTTTGTTAACATCTTTTTTTTTCAAAGATAGAGGTCTCCACCCGGCAAGATTTTTTTGAACATATATTTTCTTTTAATTTATGACATGTACTTTCAAAATTCACCGATTGATCTCCTGGCAATTACAACAATAAAGGAAAAAAGTTCCCTGAAAGAAGCAAACAGCAACATGAACAATAATTTTTAATACTGTCTTATCTTCTCTACGAGTAAAACGATTAAAAAAGATCAAGTAATGTATGTTATGATATTTCGGACTTGTCTTACCCCTTAATCTGCAAAAACATAGGTTGTTCTCGTCATTGTTGCAATAACTGAGCAAAACATACCAAAACTTATCGCTACAGTAGTTTGATTTTTTTCTTTTTCTTTTTTTTTTTTTTTTTGGTCAAGACTATATGCAAAATGGGGTTTTACGTTTCTGCGAATTTCCCTTTATTGAGCATTTAACTGAATGTTACACATCTCACAGAGAAAAATTAGATCTTCTATTGATTTAATTTCATAGTTTTATATTCAAACGGTTGAAATAAGTCAATTTATAGCGAGACTAACCTTTTAAATGCTTCAAGTGTTAAGAAATATTTAGCATTGCCTGGCTCGTAATTACTAAAATTTGAACTTAAATGTTTCAAAAAATAACATAAATCATCTATTATGAGTATTTTACATTGTAGATATCACCTATACGTATATATTTATTGCAGCCGATATTAGTGACATTGTAATATCTATACTGATAGTCGAATTATGCCTTAAAGATATAAAAACGTAATTTTTGACATTCCGGTTCACACAAAATAGCTGCAGCAACAATAATTTGGAGATTGTATACGGTTGTTCTCATAAATTTGCTTCAGTTTCGTAATGAATCCATCTTTTTCAGCAAAATATATAAGTAATAGTTGTTTCATATTTTATTTGTACTTCAAAGTCATTTAAAAAAAAATGCAACATCTCCATTCCCTATAAGATGTACAGATTCGTTGTTGCAATTTCAAATTATGCTTAAATAATTTTCGAAATCACACCCTCTCGATGGCATTAAAAGTAAGTTAGGTTGTTCTATTACATGTACCTGATATGCTATCGATCAATTTTTATTTATTTACTTATTTCTATTTTCAAAGGTTTATTGCTCTTCCTTCAAACATTCACAAACAAAATGATCGAGTAAGTGTAGATTTTTGCCTCCATAAATTCGTAAGCCTAAATAGGCTTAAAATGTGAAGAATTACTTTGAACAAAATACATAAATAGATTTTTCCCTGCTGAAGTTCATAATGAGTCTTATTTTTTACTACAAACAAATTAATGCTACTCCCGAGAAAACTACTAACTGAGATTTAGAGGGGATATGCAGAATTTTTCTTCCAGAGAGAATAAAGTAGTATGTCAATAAGTTTGATTTTATATAAAATATGACGAAACTTAAACTATAGTTAGTGTTATCAAGGAACACTTGTTAATAATTATTATTGGAATCTCATGAATGATTGATGGATTGTTGGGGTTTATCGTCACTTTCAGTAATTTTTCAACTATATAGTGACCCAGACATACCGCGGTAGAAAAATTCGGATAGCTATCCTGCTGATCGGTGAGAAACCTCGACCTAGGGTAGGTTTCTCGAAATTTTAACACATGAAGCGGAGAGAGCAGGACTCAAATGTTAGGCTAACGGTTAGTGAGTTAGCGACCTTAACCAGTTGACCACCCAAAATTTCATGAAATATATAAAATCCTTGTTTTACAGTATTTGTGGTAATATGCTTTTTTTCTTAGAAGTCGCTAAATACATTTTCATCTTGGAATATTTACTGGCATATTCTACTAAAATTTATACAAATGTCGGATGAAAGCCACTCTTCTGATCTTTTAGAACAAAATTTTCATTTATTTGTTTGTTTTTGAAAGGGCTAGATTTGACGTTTTAACTACTTCTAGCTGATAATTGTGTTAAAATGTATGTACAGATACCTATTTTTAATGATAAAAAATTAAAAACGGTGAAAAAACAGCATTTTGTGGGATAAA